>PVKP010001165.1:0-156019 GCA_004027715.1 Plecturocebus donacophilus
CAGTTCTTTTATATATGAAAGAAATTTAATGCTAATTATGGCTTGAAAACAAGAGAACTTAAATTATTGTTTTTGAATGCAGAACTAATTTAAAAAGTGAATCAAGTTTTTTGGTTGGTATTAATGATCCCCATTTAGTGCTAGTCCTTTTCCATAATTTTGTATTTCACAAGGCTGGATATCAGAATGCTTTTAGAAACAATGCATTATGGCATAAAGCTGTGTTCTTCCACATCTGCAAGGAATTTCAAATAAGCATCGATAAATGAAATAGAGATACAGTCTCAAGAAATATAGAAAATAGACTTTAAGGGTAATTCATTCCCTTGTAAACTCTACTTCCTGAAAGAATCATTAATGAATTAATGAAATAAAAATTTCAGATACAGGATTATTAGGGGAAAAAAGACATTCTCCCTTGTCATCATTATCAAATAATATCTTCCTCATTACCTACATTTAAGAAAGCATAAAAGTTATCTACAGTTTTCTATTTTTTTAAAAAAAATGTATGGAGTGTTTCAAAGTAACCTGAAATTTTCTGGGGCTTTTTAGCCAAAGAGCCTCCCTTATTCTTTATTTATTAAAATAATCCTAATTATTATTTAATATTACTTTTTCTTTCCTATTATATGAGATAGTATAAGATACTTAATGTACAGCAAGTATTTATATTCAAATCAGTTATTATGATTAGCCAACATTCATTCTCTATAATGGGAATGATTCTGCAGAATGTGTTCAGAATTTCAAGCTGAGAAAATATTCAAGGTGTTCCTTAAGAATTGACTTTGCAGTTTATATGTTGCTAGGTTTACCATTAGCTAGAAGCTGCCTAGGACAATGTGATAGATAGTTTTATACCTGGGAATATATGGTTCTGCAGGAGGAGGAGGAATGTAGAGATCCTGGAGGGCAGAACTGTCTCTTTTGGTGGGTGTACTGATGGTGCTGGAAGGCGTGGCAACACTGCTTGTGGGACTTCTAGGTATAAGAGGCTGGTTAAAATGAAAAAGAAAATACATACGCACACAAACAACACACAAAACAACAACAACAACAATGACACATAGTTATCATTTTAAAGTTATCTATTTCTGCAAAGTTTTTGAACTTGGCTGAAATAAAGAAGCATGTTATTTAGTACATGGATATTCCTTCAAATCTTCAAAAACAAAAGTATGTTAAAGGTTTCCACTTCACTCCCAACTCACCTTAACCTATGGTATAACCACCTAAATGCGATTTATAAAGCAAAAATACCATGCAGTGTTTCATAATGGGAAGGTTTATCTCACAGTTAGAAACTTACTTAATTAAATCAACTTTGTCAGAATCCCACCTTTGAAAGAACAATAATGACGAATAACTCTGAAATATGAGAAAGCTATTTCACATCTTCTCCCAAAAAAGACAAACCATATTTCTATGTTAGTAAAACGTTACAGATGCTCAGAAAAGGTTACAAAAGTGGGAGTATGAAAAGCTAATACGAGAGTTTTTGATAGAAAAATGTACTTTTTTTCTGTCAATATAAGCATAGCTGTCTTCTCAAAGCCATTTTATGGTACATCATCAAAGGTATGGTAATTAATTATGTAACATATAATTTCACCTTTCACAGGCACATAGATCTATCATTTAAAATAATCTTTAGTTGCATATATAGTTCTCATTTTCAGGCCTGTATTTAAATATTAAATATGAGGTTGTTTTCTTAAAGTTAAGATAATATATATACTGAATTAAGCAGTACATGAGGATGCATTAACTTAAGAGCACTCCCAATTCCAAGCTCCACAGCATTTGAAAATAATCTAGTGGTTTGTGAAATTATCCCAAAGTGAAACTAAAAGTCACAAATTTTTATGTTTATCTTACAGATCTTACTGATTAGCTATGTATACAATTAACATATTAAAAATAAATATTTTAATGCAATCACAAACACAAAAATAATGATCACAAATGAACTGTATCTTCACATGACAAGATGTTGCCATTTTAGCCAGTATGAAAACTCTCTTAGCATATTTATATAGACTCACAGTTCTATTATTTTAATATGCATTGCTAGACACTCAAAAAGTGGCATATTACAACTATTTTATATTGTGACAATACTTTTGTACAGATAAACAAAACGTGTTCAAAAAGCCAAGCATAAATACAATAGAGAATACAATATACATCACTGGGGTAGGCTACATAATTTAGGACTCAGTTCATGGTTTTGACCTTTCCTGTTACACAGCTCACCTTAATAGCTTGAAATCACACATCCTACCAAATGACAGTTAAATTTTAATGTAGTGAAGTAGAAATTAAAGAGAGAGAGAGAGAAAGGGAAAAAGAATGATAATGTAATTTGGGAGTTTACAATATTCTATTTTAGATGGTATTTTTAAAAAGGTCAGAAGTTTTACATGTTAATTGAAGAATTGTAAGATAGGATAAAATTACACAATAAAGACTATTATATTTTACTATGCTAATTTTGGAATAGGGTCCAGTTCAACTATGCCTGTCTTTTAGAAACCAAATTTGAGGCAATGGAAAATCCTGAGATTATATAGGTAATCAGAGGAGTCATCTGTACTGATGAATACCATAAATCCCAAGGAGATAAATAACTATTTTCTTTCTAAGGATGTATTTCATGTCTCTACAACAAATCCTTGAATGGCAGATGCAACAATACATACATAGAGTCACTGCAATGTGATTGTTTATAACTGTTTTCCTCCCTGTCAGGACATCTTGGTTTTAAATACAGATGATGCTAAACAATAAATCTAACCAAAATTTCATCATAATAGAAATGTAGCAAAGAAAACATTCATTTAACAGAGTATTTTCCAAATTCTTTTAAACAGACACACTGTGAGAGAAAAACTAATATTCAGTATGCTTTTTAAATGCTCTAATAGCTTTCTTACTTTAAAACATCCTTACACTGCAAATGAACTTAAAAGCAAGTTATAAAAACATAAGCATTTAAAAATAATAAAACTTAAATTTTTATTGTCTTTCCTCTCTTGGAGTCACTATTTCTAATTTGAGGACTTCTCTTTTTCAATTTTACCCTCTACAGAACTAAAGATAATTTTTCCTGGTTAGTACCTACCCTTTTCCTCCCCAAACAAAAAAGAAGGGAGGGAGGGAGGGAGGGAGGGAGGGAGGGAGGGAAGGAAGGAAGGAAGGAAGGAAGGAAGGAAGGAAGGAAGGAAGGAAGGAAGGAAGGAAGCAAGGAAGGAAGGAAGGAAAGAAGGAAGGAAGGAAATAGTAGTAGTCAATGGTTAGAAGCATATTTTAAAATAGATACACCTGAAGTGTGAGGTAAAGACTAAGGAAATATTTTATTCTGCCTGAACTATTACCAGGATTGTCAATCTAGGGTACTTGTATCTTTCCCCTTCTAATTAATGTAATTATTAGCCCTCAATGTCCTTCAAACTGCTATTTCTCCAGGTTTCTATTTTTAGCAAACAGTTGCTATTAATGTCATCAGTTAATGTTATTAGCTAAATTAGCACATACATAGAGGGAAAAGACTCTTAAATAGGCTTAAATACATAACAGGTTTGATTATGCCAAGCCGGTTCAATTAATTGAATTGGTTGAAAAAAACCTAATATATTACTTCAGAGAAAAAAGGAATTAGTCAATCCTGTTGCTTAACTCATCTGGCTTGTTATTTTATTGACTGGTAAGTCACAGAAAATATTTCAACTGGTTTATCATGGAAACACCATCTGGCTCATCAGTATGCCTTGTACCAAGTAAAGCTCATTGTAAATATTCAATATATTCAGTGTATTTTTCTCTACTAATTGTGCTATTTTTAACAAGCTAATCCAAGCTAAAAAATAAACATTCTTTTTGAGAATTACATTTAAAAAACTAGACATTAAGCAATAGAAAAATAAAGTTTAGTAAAGTACAACCTTCATGGAAAAATAAAAATAAGTACTTAACCCAAAGGGATCTTTGTGAAAATTTAAGATTATAGTCTCTTAAAAACATTTCTAACTTTAAACAAAAATTGAAAGAGTAAAAATTCAAATGACTAAATGAACGCAAAAGGCATTAAAGGACATTAGGAAGACAGGTGAAATTTGACTAAATCACATACAGAATAAATTATATAATTAGCTAAATTTATCAGTGAGAAATTCCTAGTTGTAACAAATGACATTAAAAATACACCTACCACCAATAGCCATTTAAATTTGTAAAAATGCACAGAAAGTAACAAATTTAGCTTCCCTCAACTCAAAACACAGAATTCTTTCAGCATTCAAGTTTTAATAGGCATATTCCTTATGTTGAAAAAAATCTAATGAGGAGGATATAATACAAAAAGACAGCTTCTCCTATCCTGGCAACATTTACTTATAATCATTTATTTATAACACAGTATAAGAAAAGTATAGTTATCGTTGCACTACAAAGAAATTTCAATTTAAGAAAAAAGGTAGAATTACATTTTGACCTTCTCCTATATTGGCAAAATTTGAATGGGAAGAAAATTAGGAACTATCAACAATTATGGATAAAATACAAGGTGACTGCTTTAGGATTGCATCTTGTTATTGAAAGTAAACATGAAGCTTCAGTATAATTTGATCTTCTGTGGTATGTAATCAAGTATGACACAGATCCATTTTGATCCCATCCAAAGGGGTTTATTTTCTGGAAGGATCTTGTCATATCATTTGGCTTTCATTTCAATGGTCCTTGTGAGATGAAGCTCTCCTTCCACATATTCAATGAGGCTCCAACAGGGAAGACACATTTGCATGTATGTTGTGGCTCTTGTAAAAACAAGTCTATGATAGATCTCTGAGGGCACAGGCATGCATCCCTTAAAATGTCCAAATCCTAAATAAAATGATCATATGTATCTCTTCAAACATACATGATAACCTTAGGTCAATTAATGATAACGTACTACTGTTAATTTGCTACTATTAGAAATGTTCTACATAAAACTTATACATATGTTTTTTAATACTGTCAGTTTCAATGTATACTTTTAAACTGTGCCCCAAAATAGGGTATGGCACAAACTTTCCTCTTAATTATGAGCAATAACTTTAGCAATAATATCCTACTTATCCAGCTCAAACGTGATTGGAAGATTTTGATTGTTGTAAAATAAAATTTTGTAAGCTAAAGCTTTAAATCCTCTGATGGCTCAGGTCTCACTTTAAAGCCTCTGATTGCTGAGATCTTTTCTTTGTATGCACATATGGAAGGTATTGGTGTACCTCTGAAATCTCTATAGTCTTAAAGGCCATGAGAAAGACTTCTATACTTAAGAAACTACATTTGATGTTGAAGTTTTACTCAAAACATTTTACAGTTTAACATCTCTGGGCAAACATATCTTAATTTAGTTGTCCCTCTTTCTAGTAAGTGACACTGCTTTGACAGCACTTGAATGAAACCAATGACATAAAGACAACTCCAGTGTTAAATATTAAAACAGTGCATTACACATTTATGTAGTTATCTCTAAAGTTCACTAATGCCAAGATCAAACAGAACTTGCTTTGCCTTCCAGGGGGCAAATGCCCACTGAAACACAAATAATTGCATCAAGTATAAAATCTGGCCATTTATTTTATTCACTCTTGGGAATAAGCACAGACTCAAATGGATCACAATACCCCATCATTCTAGCACAGAACATTCACATAAGTCCTTACTCAATTCAAACACATTTTTAATTCCCAACACTAGTAGAAGAACATTGTTTTATATTGACTCTTTTAATAATCTAAGCAAATGCTTCAGAGAAAATGTATTCTGAATTTTGGGCAGCAAGAATTCACATATAATTTTTTATAGTTTCTTGACCATGTAAAGAAGGTTAGATCTAATTTGGAAAATTATTGGGAATAGTTTTTTCTGGCCAAGCTTTTCATAAGTAGTAAATTATTAGAAAAGAACTGAAGCAAGGGAAATGTATACATTCAAAAATCTCCCACTCTCAGTTCTTTCATAGCTTTTTCCAGAGTGCAAATTTATAAATACAAAAGGTTTGAGTCTCATTTTATAAGCATATAATTTTTCTTTCCTGTCAGAATACCAAGAATAACAAGTGTTTTTTCCAACCACAGATTTGATCAGCAAACCATATCTACTTAGTTTAAAAAATACAGATATAAATGCCTAAAATATGTATTACTTATACAGCATATAACTAATAAAGACTTAAGAGTCACACATAAAATGGCTTTTTCCATCAAATCATGAAATGTTGCACCTTGTATTGAGGCCAACACTAGTGTCTTTAATCCTGCAATGTCCAGTCTTATGGGCATAATTAAAATACAACATTAATACTGGACTTACAATTTTTCAAATTATAGTAAACATCATTTTGGGGACATTAACTAAAGAAAGAATGGACAATTTGTACATCATAGGTGATTATCTGTAGCCAGTATTAAAATCTTGAAAACATTTGGCTCAAAAATAAAAATGTGACTTAGATCCTTTGACTGATTTGCTTAAACATTGCTGAACTAAAATTTGACAATTACTTGCAGCTATTTACTCATCCAAGTATGTAAAACATACAGTTGTATCTGGCTCTCAGTCACAAAAATTACATTTTTAGTTAAAAATTTATTTTCTTTTCTAGTGCCATACCTAATACTATTTCTTGCTCTCTTTAAAACATGCTTTTAAAACAAAACTCTCAGAAACATAAATTTTTCATCACTAAATTTTTTAGTCACATCTACCTGCAACTTGAATATTAAATTTTATTGTTAAACTTACGTATATTGATTTTTCCAGAATAACTTTAATCATTCATATCTGTATATATTTGCAATCTAACGTAATCAACATTCTCCAGTTGTTACACCAGTTGATAGACAAAATCCACTACTATAACCCTTTTCTATTTATTTTCTGCTCACAGTTATTTAAATATGCTGTAAAAATGGCATCAAGGTAATGCTAAACAATAAAATTTAAATGGAAAAGCACAAAATCACAAAATCATACAAGTTACTACAGTTTAGGAACCTAATTATAATGTTACAGCTTGATGTTATTTTATATAAAAATGTCTTGAACAATATATGCTATTATGTTGAGAATTCCAGCCCTGATTTTAGTGATCATTTCTGAGATGCATTCTCACCTAAATAAATAAATAAATAATAAATAAAAGCTGGGTTCTGAAATGTTTTAAAAATCATTGATTCCCAGTGATGATTTCAAGGAACATTCTTGGCAGTGTCCAGATACTTCTCCTATACATATCTCAGAAGAAGAAAAGAACACCACTCATCTATGCTCGTGACCTACACATATTAATTTAAAACTGCAAACATCTAAATATATACCTTGAGGTTTATCCACAGTTCTCCGAGTTTTTTTTTTTTTTTTCACTGAATTAGAAGAATTTGATGATAGGCAATCACCATGCTTATCAAAATGCAAGAAATTAGTAGAGTGTCTGTCACTAAAAAGATGCTTTGAAAAGCAGCTTTCAGAAAGCAAGGAATCCCTGATTTGCTTTCTTAGAATAAAGATTCTATCTCAGATGAGACATCTTTGCTTTTTATAAATGGGTGAAAATGATGACAGAATTAAAGCTTCCAGATATTATTAAATCTGCCTGTAGTGTTTGACTAAGAAATGTTTAATCCTTCCCTTCTATCACAAAGTATTTGAGAAATCAGGAATTCATCAAAAGAGCTGCCAATTTAATGAAATGTACTAATGAAATTGCTCTGTGAGTATGAAGTTGAATTGTATGCTTTTGTTTAATTGGCTATAATTTCATGAGTGAATTTCAAAAGAAAATCCAAATCAAAATTCATCATTGTAGTTAATCAATATTGGAAGTCACTATGCATTTCAGTATTTTTAGAAATAAAACTACTACTTTAATTAAAACGTGATATTCTTTGACAATTTTCTACCTTAGGGTAGATAAGGTTGTCTTATTTGTGTAGATAAAAACAATTCCTTATAAGTTTAAAAAATAATTATTCCTTATGTTAGGATAAAATTGCTTATTAAAAAGATACATGTATTAGTGCCTACCTCCATACTACACAAACTTTTCTATATTTTATCTAAAAATGCTGTCAGGTAAATTAAGCCTGGGATAGTATTTTCAAAAAGATAAAATAGACATATTGAGTTAAATGCCACAGATTCTTTCCTTTTGCATCCTGTATTTTAAATAACTCTTGGTAGACTACTGGTATACCTTATGAAAAAAGAAATAACTGAATTTCTATTTTTTCAAGTTTGAATGCTGAAGCTTTATATTTGGATGAGTTGATGGACATCTTGGTTCCAGTGTATTTCTGCACATACCAGAAGCAAGAATACCCTAAGAATTGCACTTGTGTCTACACAGAGGATTACTAAACTACGTTTAGCTGTTATGTTTCATATCTGAGGTAGTTCCTTAGGTACTAAGAAGAAAATGTTACCTCAGATAAAGTTATGATGTTATGCAAAACTGAGTTCAAGACCTTCTCATCGCATTGTTTCTTTAACTTTTTTTCCACTGGAGGCAGTGTACCTTCAACCTCCAGATCCTGGTACCTTGAGATTTTGTCCATCTTTTGTACCAAAATCTATAATTTATAAAAATTTTGACTAGTTTTCATTATGCTTTCAGGTGTCTGTGCATTTTAGCATAAGCCAGAACTTTAAGATTAATGAAGAATTCTGTAATGGTTCAATTTCAGGTCTTCAAAACAGGCTTCAGGGAGATTTGGTGGTGGTGTGGCATGTTAGAGGTATCCATTTTCCTTACTCCTAAGACCTTGTTTTAGCCACTAGAAAGTATTTAATTAATACCAATACTCTTTCCTCTGCTCTGTAAAAAGGCAACAACTGAAGCAATTCTCAAAATGTCAGAAGCCATCTCCCCTCCCCCAACCAATAGTATTATTTATCTATTGGTGGTTGACTTTGGCCAATAGATTTTAGGTAAAGCAAATTCAGCTGAAATGACAAATTTACAAAATGTCAACATACATAGCACTTATATAATGCTGATTTCCTCTTTTCCAGGTTTCAGCATTTTGAAAAAGTAAATTTACAAATACACGCAGCATAGCTGAATAAGCAAAGGGGAATACAAATAATTAGCGATCTGATGAGGCACATTTCTCAGAATTTGGAATGGATCTAGAAATAGTGCCTTAAGAGTAAGGCACTTACAGTGTAAGGAATGGTATGAGGTAGTTTTTAAAATTAAAATCCTTTTACTCTAGGTCTGAATACATACATCAAATGTATATGCAACAAAAAAGTTGATCTTTCAATTATTTCAGCATTTTATATAAAAATGATTCTTAACTGGGTACTACCATTACCTTAACTCTCCACTTTAGTTTGCATAGAATAATATAAAAGGGGAATAGATTATAAACGCCTGTGCTAGAGATACTCCCTCAAACAGAGTGCATGGATCAACAAGAAACTAGAATATTTTTGGTGTTTAATGTGAAATATGAGGGACTAAAGAAGAGTTATTAAATTTCACCTCACATATACAGAGAAGAAAACCTAATGGCTGAAAGTTCAGGCCTCTTTTTCAGGGTTCCCACACCCTTAAACTTTGAAGAAGGATCTTTGGGGAAGACATGGCAATAGGAAACTACAGAGGGGAACAACAAAGCAAATTATAATGCAGTGAGAAAAAAAATGATGTAATGAGAAAGTGTGATCTACTCATCTATGACTTAGATAATGAGGCTAATATTGACCTCTGAACTGTAATGATCATCAAATATCTTTGATAATAAACATATATGCAAGTCAAATGGATTTGGACATATTAATACAGTTTCATATATTTAATTTGAAAAATAGACTCATATTAAAATTTTAAAGGCCTTAATGTTGACATATATGTTTTTGTATTACTTAAGTATAATGCCAACAGCCAGTAAGTAGTAATGTTTTAAACAATGAGAAATCATTATAATCTATAAAGCCATTCATGTATAATGAAGAATTTGATTCTTAGGAAAAAAAAATCTGTGAATAACAAAAGGTACTAACATAGAGCTTAATAACAATTTACATAGCCATGACAACAATGCATTTCATATACTGCTTTCCTTTTTAATATGAACAATGGGCCATATTCCAGTTCAATGGGCAATCTAATTTTTTTAAAAATTAACCTCTGAGAGAAGGTAATAGTGCATTATTTAAAAATGTAAGTTTTGTAAAGGACAAAAATTTCCTAAGTTTAAAGATTATATCCTGACTGAAATAGAAGAAAATGCATTATATTCTTGCCTTTCATCAATAAGAATCATATTTTTATGACATTCAAGATAACTCTTAATAAATATGTTATCTATGTTAAGAGTAATGTTTCCTGCTGATGAGTGATGTTTCCTGCTGAAGAAAAATGCAAAAATTCTAATGTAACAATTTCCCTATTTAATGCCACCTTACAGGGTGGAAAGAGAAAAATGATCAGTCATGAGGAATGTACAAGGTACATTTTTTTAAAGAGATGGAGTCTCTGTTGCCCAGGCTGGAGTACAGTAGCATGATCATAGCTCACTGCAGCCTCAAACTCCTGGGCTCACGTGATCCTCCCACCTCAGCCTCCCAAGTAGCTGGGACTACAGGCACATACCACCATGCCCAGCTAATTTTTAAATTTTTTGTAGAGTGGGGGTTTTGCTATGTTGCCCAGGCTGGTCTTGAACTCCTGGCCTCAAGCGATTCACCCACCTCAGCCTCCAAAAGTGCTGGGATTACAGGTGTGAGCCACTGCACCTAGCTTGTACTAGATACATTTTAATTACTAATATAAAATTTCATTTTCCTACTGTTTATAAATTACAATTATTATTTTATGAATAGATTTTTAAAAAATTCTATAAACTATCATTTAGCTTCTAAAAGAGTATGTGGGTATAACATAAAATAGATCACATCATAAAAACGAAACATCTCATTTTCATTCTATCTATATTTTGGCATGAAATAAATTGTGACCTTTTGGAATTATGCTTTAAATGTTTACAAATTAAGGCAGAGTTGTTTTTCATTTGGGTTTTAGATACTCTCAGATTTCATCACAATTAAGCCTATCAGAATAGCTGTGAAGAGATCATTTCACAAACAACTTTTCAAAAGCATACAAGATTCATCCATATGCTGCTGAGATGAGGCACAATAAAGAAGCATTACTGAGATAATCTATGGCTAAAATGATGGTGTATGACTTATGATTAAGCTTCATTACCTGCAGAGCAAGGGGCTTCCATCTCATATTTTTCAGTAAAGCTGGTGCTGAGGTAAGCATGCTCTGAGGTCGCTTTTTCAAAGTTAAGATAACACCACTCGGGTCCTCTCGTAGTGCATTCACCAAATTTTTCAACTGCCACCCCACCTGGTAACCAGCAAAATCATTACAATAAAATTGAGGTACAGTATTCAAAGATTTAATGTTCTCCCCCTTTAATAAGATTAGTTAAAAAAAATCACATAATTGGTGTACCATCCTATCAATTTTCAGGAGATACATACTCAAGAAAGAAGTTTTATCTTTGAATTGATTAACCATGTTATTGCATTAGTCCATATCATTACGAGACAACATAATGGACATTTACCATGTCAAAGCAAAGACTGAAATGGTATCCTACCAATGGAGTAATTCAGAATGTAACAAAATTATGTCACCATTAGTGTTGCTCAGCTGCTAGGTCTAGATCCAAGCTCTGTTTACAAGTACGATTTAAAAATCTACATGCCTGAAAACAAGGATTTGGCGATGTCCTGAGCTTACAAACTAAACCACATGCTTTCTCATCACCATCTTTTAGAGATAAATGGTACAAGTGTCTCTAAATTAGACAGATATTTTACTACCAATAGCTGGTACTGACACACCAAGGCAACATTTTTATGTATGGACAATAGCAGCAATACAAAAAAACCTTTTACCATGCTATAAAGACAGAACAAAAATAACAAGGTAATACTACTCCAGTGAAGCAGCTATTGGAAATGTATTCCAAACAACCCTATAAACTTAAAATATAATGTGCTAAATTTAATGAAGCCATTCTATTTGAATATCACCTAAAAACATATCGTGTAATTAAACCAAAGTACTTGACAAATGTCTTGAAATCTGGCTCAACTATTACCCCTGTTAAATTACTTCACTCTTCATCCTTTTAAATTTCTAAACACAGAATAATTTTTGTTACTTTCCTTTCAAAATGGACTAGTGATGCAGTACCAGGCAACTGAAATCCTAGAAACTATGCTTTAAAGAAACACATTAAAATATCTATTATTCCAAAGATTTTTTTTTAAAAAGCATTTCACATTTAAAAGAGAGAACTTTTTATCCCAAACCCTAATGAATTATATTTTTCCAGGATGTGTTATATAAATACACTAGGTCAAAATTTATCCTGTATTGCACGTAGGATTTAGCATATGGTCTGAAAAGTGATAGAGTTTATTCCTAGGCATCCAAGTTAAAGAGAACTGGTGCCTTTTGTCTAATCATCATCATGTTTTTGCCTGGAAGATATTTGTCAAGCTGGAGAGAATGAGCACTTCCACCGAAAGCAGCACATGCCCCTAGTCTATGAAGAAGAGGTAATCTGGAATGCAGCTATTATAGAATAATGGGGACTTTGGTATATTTAATAAGCATTCATCTAAATTATAACCTCATCTATAACTGAATTAAGTGTTGGTGAAATTAGAACAAACGAGAAGTGAGATGTTATAATGCTTAAAATCTCAGGGGGTCTCATATATCAAAATGATCATTATGATACGTGGATAACCTGAATGAAAAAACAAATCACGTTAATGTAGATCAACTACAGTAATGGAATTGGTCAAGTGCCTTACCTTACATGTAAGTGGGGGCTGTTATGTGCCCAAAGGTATACTACATTGATTCTGATTCATCTGATAGCTATGTAGTATCCCTACAGCCAAGAGTCAAAGCAAAGGGAGTACAAATGCAAGTGTTCACTTTGCTTGCCCAAAAAAATATGAATGCACATTTTGAATTACAAGTTTGGAGGGAGAAAAACATACTACTTATATGTAGAGTTTAGGAACAACTTATTATTGATAACCACATTTTATTATTTACTTTATTCTCTTAAATATTTGCTAACTATACTAAAGTGGTCAATGTGATGGCCATAATCTGTCTTCCAGCGTGTCTATTCTCAATCATTTACACACTGATTTCTACCCACCAATTTCTTTTCATTTTACTTATTATAAAATTTGAAGATATTTAAGGTTAGATGGTATTTTTCTGTGAAATTTTCAGTGTAATTTGATCCATCCTATTCTTTTATACTTTCTACATGGTCTTTTAAAGTAACAATTCCAAAAAATAGCATTGCTTTTCTATCAGAAAGAATTGGTTTCTGACAAGAAAATTCATTTGGGTGCATTTTAATTTTACAGCTGAATGTTATTTAATGGCAGAAAATTTGGGTATCTAATTTTACTACTTTAAAATCAGCCTTTTATTATTGACATAATATTAACAATGTTTTAAAGAAAAGCAAGGAAATATACATCAAGACTGTATCGTATATGTCTTTGGCTCCCAAATTCTACTTCCACTATCATAAGGAAATGATTGGATAAAAGTAATAAATGTGCAACATATGTTGCAGTATTGTTTAAATCAACCAAAAACTGTATATTATGTAAATGTATCCATTAGTAAGGGATAAAAAAATTGCTGTGTGGAAAAAATGAGTTCCAAAGTAGCAAATATAATTTAATTTTTGTTAAAGTATGTATATAAATACAGGAAACAACATTAATGGTGGTTATATTAAAGGGAGTAAGGCCTTGCAATACATACTTGCTTCTTTATACTTTTATTTCCTAAACTTTTGGCAAGAAGCACGAGTTACTCTTGTAAACAAGCAAATACAACCAACAAAATACATGAACCTAGTCTACGAATAGCAATATTTAAATTAGAAAATAATAAATTTTATAAATTAGCTAATCAGAACTGTTTGTTGTGGATGGAAAATTTCCACCAAAACTGCAGAACCAGAAAGACAACACTACTATTTTAAACACTAAAAGGTGATGATGGAGAAATAAAAATCTGCTCTATGCATTATACCTTGAAGACTGGCAAGAGAGAATACAAATTTATTATTCAGTTGTACTCAATAAGTCAAGAACTATACCAATCACTGATTTTTGATTCAGTGAATTATCTCAGTAGATACTCCACTTAAGCATCAAGTCAGTTTCACTTAGAAATTATTAAATAGGAATGAAGCCCACTGAGTAATTTAGTCTGTGTAACATTTTTCTTTATAACATATGTAGGTTTTAGCTATATCAGTTCTATCTTAGTACTTGTATACACATAAACAGCAACTAGAGCTGTAACTTTCTCATTTGAATAGTCCTTCTTTTGCTTAGTCCTTTCTCAAACTCCTTAATTTGGATCATTTTTATCTTCTTTACTACATATAGTTCTTAACACTTTTCCCCCATTTATTGGTTTTGGTCATGTTCTACCAGAAGTATAAATATGACATAGTGCTAGAGCTCTAGTAAAAATAATTCCAAGCTCTTGTTCTGTGATATTCTAACATACCTTCAGCCACAGAAAATACATAAGTATGTGTTAATCATTTTTTCTTTTTTTTGAGATGGAGTTTCATTCTTGATGCCCAGGCTGGAGTGCAATGACGCTATCGCAGCTCACTGCAACCTCCACCTCCTGAGTTCAAGCAATTCTCCTGTGTCAGCCTCCCGAGTGGCTGGGATTACAGGCAGGCACCACCACACACAGCTAATTTTTTGTTTTCAATAGAGACGGGGTTTCTCCATGTTGGTCAGTCTGGTCTCAAACTCCTGACCTCAGGTGATCCACCCGTTTTGGCTTCCCAAAGTGTTGGGATTACAGGCGTCAGCCACTGTGTCCAGCTGTTAATCATTTTTCTGGGTTAGTTTTCGATTTTTTTCATTGAAGTTTCTGGTTACAGTTTAAAAATATTCAGTGTGTGAAGCTTAAATTAGAAACCATGTAAAGATATAACAGTAATATGTAGAATGGTTGTAAAGTACTCTCCACTGACTGCAATGAATGTATGTACTAGGCAGTAGAAAGAGTTATGAAAGAAGAAGTACAGGCCCTAGTGGTTACTAATATGAGTGTAAGCTGCTAATATGGGAGGAAATTAAATAAGGTGCAAAATTTAAAGAAAATCTTTTTATTTTTGGAGACAGGGTTTTATTCTGTTGCCCAGGCTGGAGTGCAGTGGCATCACCATGGTTCACTGAAGCCTTGACCTCCCAGGCTCAAGCAATCTTCCCACCTGTCTCCAGAGTAGCTGTAACTACAGGTACACACTACTATGACTGGCTAATTTTTATTTTTATAGAGATGGGGGTCTCACTATGTTGCCAGGGCTGGGCTCTAACTGCTGGGTTCAAGCAATCTTTCTATCTTGGACTCCCAAAATGCTGGGATTATTAGCATGAGCCACCTCGTCCAGAGAAGAAAAATATTCTAATAGTCAAAGATATCCAAAAAAGAAATTGGTTGACTTTGAAATAGATCAATATCAACAGACGTTTCAATATTTTGCATAGGCCGAATGATTAGATAACTTTCAGTCACAATACATTCCAACTCTAAAACACAGTGGGTAGGGACATGAATATAGATGATAAAGATTAGCTTGAGTAAAATAACATGGTCATGTTACACCTCTGCCTATTTATCTTCCATCTTTTCTTCCTCTTCCCTGCCAAAAAGTGTACCTGTTTCCTCTAGGCTAAGTGCTATACACCTTTTCAATATTTCATGATGTCTTCTTACAATAATCTCTTCTCTTTCAAAAGCTTTCACTAACAACTTCCTGCAGGATTCCCAAATCTTTCTACTATTCCTGCTTCCTATCAAGAACTCTAGTCATATTCTCAACTGTTTAGCTCATCCACGTTAATAGCTACTGAATAATTGCAAGCATCAACAATTCACTGTGCTAGATTCTTCACATCTATGTTATATTCTTTTTATTTATATTTTCATTCTTACAAAAGACTAATGAGATAAACTATTAAGCCCAATTTACGTGTGTAGAAACTGAAGCAAAAAGAGATTGTTTTCTCTGCCAAGATTACAAAAATAGTAAGTGGTGAAGCCAGAACTTACATTAAAGTCTTTTGAATTCTAAAGCACAGTATCTTCCCTTGAATATCCACTGGGAGCTCACATGAATGGAACAGTTTAAAAATCAAACTCATTGTCTCTTTACTTTCATTCATCAGAAAACAAAGTTCCCTATCATCCTCTAAAGTTCGGAGTTTGGAATCACCTATGACTTTTCTCCTCTTTTTAAACCATGTATGTGTCCTAACAAATAGATCCTGGCAACTAATGCCTCTTCTCACTGCCTTAGTTCTGGCTTGGATACCTACCGCTAGACTTAAACCAGAATCCTAACCCGTCTTTCTGTTTCTAGTCTTTTGCAGCTCCAGAATGCTGCTAAAGTGTAAAAGTTTTCTATGATTCAAAACCTTTAATAGCTCTCCAAAGGCCCAACTAAGGAACCAATAACCAATTCTCAAACAGGTTCTCTGTCAATATGGTTGATTATAGCTTTTTCTCAGATTACTTTCCTTCAATGTGGTTCTCAAACTTTAGCATGTGTTAGAATCATCTTGAAGGCTTGTTAAAAGAATGCTGAGTTTTAAACCCCAGAGTTTTTGATCCAGTCGTTCTGGAGTAGGGCCTGAGAATTCCTCCCTTCTACACTTTATTTCCTAATACAAGTTTCCAAGTGAGGCTGATGTTACTGGTCTAAGAACCACAATTCGAGAACTTTTGTAATAGATTATGAGCTCCTTGAAGGCAGTGACTTGCCCATGTCTAGATCAGTTTAGGCGTTTCATATGGTTTTAACATTAGATACAACTCATAAGTATTTATTGTGTGTCTTCCATGCAGTACGAATACAATGGTGAACGCAGAGCAGACTGTGCCTCATTAAGGAATATTTACAATAAAGTAAGATAAGTACCTCAATAGGGTGAATACAGGGTACAATAGGAGCCCCCAACAGGGGTACCTACCCCATTCTTGAGGGTCTAAGGGAGGTTTCCAATAAGTTTAAGCCAAATTCCTTAAGAGTTGGACAGGTGAAGAAGATGTGGAGGTTGAAGGGGTAAACAAAGCTCTGAGGCAAAGTATCACTAGTTGAGCAACTTTCTGTAGTTCAGTATATGTAGATGACAGAACAAGGGAAGGAGTAATGAGGCAGGAGAAACACACAGAGTTCAGATGATTATAAAAGGCTTTTAAAAAGTTGGTAATTAAAAGAGTTGGTTGAGTAATATACATTTCCCTCCAACACTGTGCTTTTCTGTTTAGCTATATCTCTGCAAAAGCACTCTTCCTTCTCGTAATTTTTCTCATTTATAAAATCTTACCTATCCATAAAGGTTCATCTCACATGTAGTGCCCATCCTAAAGCCTCTTCTTACAGCTGACACCATATTTTTCTCATATCAATCTCACAGCACACTGTATAACTTGACTAGTGAGCTGATATGGTGACATGATGATGTAAATGTTTCAGAGACAATAAAGGGCCTTGAAACTCCAAAGGAGGGTTTAGCTTTGTACATAAAACCAAGATGTAGTATTAAAATATCCTTTAAATGTAATATACTTAAAAATTTATCACATAAAAGATTAAATGACCTTTCATCCAAAAAAGTAAAATACTTGATACTTAAGCTGTAATAGACATTCTGTACCCCAAATTTTCAAATAAACTTTCTCCTTATAAATGAATCTTTGAAAAAATAATATTGCTATCTTGAATATTCCAGATCTAAAGTCATAATGATTAAGACAAGAAATGGAACCATGGGTATAGATTCTATTTGTCCTAGAAAAATTTTACTTTATCATACGTATTATATAAACAGTTATGAAGGTGTTTTTTTCAGAAAAATATTTTGTAGTGCGTTATCAATATTTTAATAGAGTAATTCATTCACATTAATTTCATGGGCTAAAATGAACCTTTAAAAAACCACCATAAGCATTTTGACACAAAATATCTTATTATTAGCTAATGTTTTTCACATACACTGAACTACTATTATCTTCCTCATTATCCAAGGTAGCAGAAATCAGTGTCTACAAGCAATGGCAAGTAATATAGCTTACTAATATATATATAATCCTCAACATATACATTAAAATGTATTTTATGCACAACACAAACAGGAGTAAAATTTCCCAAGTAGGTCATTAAGGAATCCCAAGTGCTAAAAGCCAGAGGTTCTGCTTTCTTGTGGATGGGGCTTGTAATTGTTTTGATCAGGCTGAAGCAGACAGCAGGTGTTCCTTTGTGAAGGACAACATAAGTGGGCAGGTCCTGGAAAATTGGTTGCCTGGATTAGGTGCACAAGAGGCTTTGGGGTTGGTGCTGAAGAGATGATAGGCTTCTTTTCCCCTCAGTATACAGAGGGAAGAAGTTGTCTCTGGCCCCTTTAGAACTTGCCCTGGTCTGCTTTCCAAATAACAGCTGGTGAATTATTTGACTAACATATGAAAATATAATTTCTACTCTATGGTCCCAAGTAGTCAGTTACAAAAAAATATAAAGGTAAGAATTTAAGCCTATCAACCCAGACCTTCTTTACCTTTTTCATGGCTATATTTGAAGTTGCAAGAGAGCATCTTTATACCCACAGGCAGGAAGATAGAACATTTCTTAAAATATTTTCAAAGTTATTACGCTACACAAGACAAAGAAACAGATTCATTATCAATGTTTACACATACTCTTGTGTATACACACACTATTACTCACAGGTTGTAACGTAGAAATGATACCTTTTCCCAAATGGAATTTTAGAGACTAGAAGTATGCCTATATGAATGTCTGATAATATGAGTGATGCTAAACCCAAATATCCTCCTGCTCTTTTTAAGAGCACTGGAGAGACTTAATTCAATACACAAGCCATCATGCTGCAGCTAATGACGCTCTGTCTTTGCCAAATGTTTTGGTGTTGACATATTTATTATAATGTTCTGTTTCTTTGTGTTACTAAAAAGATACTAAAGTATCTAATAAATTAAACATTTTATACCAATGACTACGTCTTTCTCTGGCAAAACAATCTATGTGAAGGAAATAGCATACTGTTATAAACATTTCAGAAATAATGAATTTTGACATACAATGCCTTTCAAAGATTCTAAAACTATTAAGTAATGAGTACCAATCTACAAAATCCACACTCACCTATTTTCTTCCATGAAATATTAATAAAAAAGTCTTACAATATTAAAGTTTACTACATTTGGAGATATCTTAATTTTGCTCTTTCACAGTTATTCATTCACTGAATAGAAATAAAGAATTACGGTTCAGGTAAAAAGGAATATAAGCTAATGTGTATGCTGTGGTTAAGGAACTATGCAAAATAAGTGATTTTTAACTCTAACTTAGAGTAACTTAAATAGGTAACTCGGAGTATTTAGAAATGTTCCAAAGTTTACTTATTTTAAATAAAACTTTAGTACTGATATTTTAATAAACACTATTAGAAGAGAGAATCTTGGGAAAAGATAAAAGGAACAAACATTTAAAAAGAAGAAATACGGGAAATATTTTATTTTCATTAGAGCATAAAAAGCCCACAATTTTATATCAATCATTGAGTGAGCCATTCTTCATCTCACATCCTCCTGAACTTTAAATGGCGTTTGTCCAGTGAAATAAGAGTATGTCAAGGTATTTGGCTTTTTAACGTGGTTTAATTTCAACGTAAAACCTAGACTATGTTGAGTTGCTCAAAATCTGAATTTACATTTATTTGTTTTAATACTTAATATTTTCATGTGAATTTCAGAGCTATGAATGTAGTATGTGTGCATATATAATGTGTATGTATAAATATATAGTATTTAAAAATAAAGCACTAACAGAGAACATAATTTCTTGCAGCTAAAGATGGATAGGGAGTGCAAGAGAGAGCCAACTCAAACACTACAAGAACCTAGTACCTTTTTCTCCCCTGGAATCTTTTTCCCCCATAATCAAGAAGTTCTGAGAGCTAAATCAAAGTTTCTTGACTGACTCATAATGAAGTTCATGGGAGAAAGAAAGTAATGATATTATAATGAAGTTCATGGGAGAATAAAAATACTGATATTAATTTTCATGTAAGTTTTATGAATCACCCACATAGTTTTCAACAAAGGTGGTGACTTTTCATACCCTGTTACTTGCACTGTCTCCATTAACCTTTCACTTAAATTAACTGCGGACTTTGTATAGCTGGCGTCTTGACTTTGGTGATAACCTGATTCCAAAGCTGTAGGTATAGTTCAGCATCTTGAACATACAGCTCTCCTTCCCTTCTCCCCTTCCAATATGGCATTTGGTAATGTTGTGGTCTTTCAAGGCTAAAAGCTTGTTTTGGAGGCTTCATGGTTTTCATTCATATACACTAAAGAAAACTAAATCAAAGCCAATTTTGTTTTTATTTCAGCATTATTCACAATGTTCTTTTACTTCACCAAAACATAAAACTGAATGGGTCTGAAAGCTTTTGCTAAAGAGAAAAAAGGAGGAAGACAATCACATTGTAGTGAAAGGTAAAGCTGTAATGTAAACCTCTGATCATACTGCAGAACCTCAGTCCCCAAAAGAGCAGTAACATATTTTAAAATAACCATAATAATACAGGTTTTTCCTTTTTTGAGACAGGGTCTCACTCTGCTGCCCAGGCTGGAGTGCAGTGGCACATCATAGCACTCTGCAACCTTGAACTTCTGGGCTCAAGTGATCCTTCTGCCTCAGCCTCCTGAGTAGCTTGAACTACCAACACATGCTGCCACACCTGGCTAATTTTTTAAAATTTTCTGTACAGACATGGTCTTGCTATGTTGCTCAGGCTGGTCTTAAACTTGTAGCCTCAAGCAATCTTGAGGCTTGCCTTGGCCTCCCAAAGTGCTGGAATTACAGGCATGAGCCACTGCCCTCAGCCACAATACAGGCTTTTAACTAATTTTTTAATGAAGATATTTGCATAGGTTATTAAATCATGAAATTTCAGCCATTCCTTCCTATATTTCATTTCTGTTCTGCTTACAAAGACACTGGAAATATATGTATTTTGAAATAAAAAGACTCCCAGTCACCAAAGCTAACAGGTAAAATGAAGCATCCTTATCTAAAATGTCAAAACTCCCATTTATAAAAATTTTTGGGAAAATCTATACTTATAAAAAATTCATGCTTAAATTTAATTCAGAAACCTAAATGACAAAAGTAATTAAAAGCAACTCAAACCCTAGTTAGTATTCAAAAAGTAATATGCTTAAAAATGTACATCGTTGCTATAAATGATTTTTACAATGTCATTTACTAGCAGACATGTAACAAAAATATGCATATTTGAAAATATTAGCAAATACTACAATATATGTATATGTTTATCAAAACACAAAACTAAAGGACATATATGTGTGTATATATATAGCTAAAAGCATCATCCTAAATCTTTATTAATAGAATTTTTAGTAAAAAAAAAAAAAAAAACTTCTGTAATGGCTGTAAGTATTTTCACTGTGGAAGTTATCTTTAGAAATCACTTTACCAAAACTCCAGCAACCCAGACAAAAAAGGGAACTCAATGTCAGCTCCAAATGGGACCATAGTGAACTCTATATACCACTTTTCCAACTTTCAAATCCTTTATTGTCCATTATTAGGATAATAATGAGATGTAGAAGGGACAGTGTGAGAGGAAATATAAAAGTAAGGAATGGCTATATTACCTGCAATTGGAGCTACCATGCCAATCAGAATTTTAATTTAGTAGATGAAACCTATCCTTGAGACTTAGGGCTAAATAACCTAAAAAGAACTTAAGATTAATGCTTAATTCAATAGAATTAAGAAATTATATTGAATTTCTTATTATATGGTGGTTCTACAGTGTTTCCCTTTCATATGATAATCTTTTATCAGGCAGTTAAAAGTTATCCACTGATTGCCTACTCCTATGAAAAGGAAGTGAATCCACTTCCTTATGACTGGCGGACTTGCTTTTCTGAAAGAGGTTAAAAAAAGGGGGAATGGGGGAATGAGGTTGATACTGATTTGTGAATGAGTCACACACTTAATAAGCTGATAAGCCAGAGTAGGTGAGAAATTCAGCCAATAGATATATTTTATATTTATATATATTTTATATTTATATATATATATTTTATATAAAATAAATTTATAAGGAAACCAAAAATTCCATGTAAAATAACTAGAACATAGTAACCAAATGTTGACACTGAAAGATAAAGTTTGATCATAAAAATGAAACAGTAACCATTTTAAAAAAGCAATTACTCTTCTGGTGAAGCCCTTAAGAACTGCACAAATTAGAAAGAAACAAGTCAGGATGCAGAGATCTGCAGAGAAAATAAATTGGTTAACAGGAAGTAACTATTATTGAGGTATCATATGATTTATCTCCTTTATATAAGAAGTTAAGATAATAAATTTTAGTTTAATAGTAAAATTATGAATTATATTGAATGATAAAGTAATAAATTGATTTCTCTGTACAAAATAAATACAGTTTATATCAATATGTATCACTTCAAAACCAGTTTCCACACATTCTCATCAAATCCATAATGTTCAATGTGAAATAAAAGAGAAACAATCTATGAAGCTCTCATAAACTACTATATAAGATAGAATCTGAAATAAAATATTCTTATGAGTAACTGAAATCATTGATGCATTGTTTCCTTTAATTTGTGGTAAAGGACTCTTCATAATTTTTCCCCCTTCCAAAAGAGAATGATTCACTTGTTCTATTTTAAAATACCAATTTCTTTGAATCCGAAAATAGTTATTTTAGCCTATTATAAGAACCCATTATTTATTAGGCAATAGTTAAATATAATGCTAACATAATTAATCTCTGTAGTCCAGCAAAATGTGTGTTTACAGGAATAAGATGTGGGGTACACCCGAAACACTGCCCCTTGTGGTCTCAGTTTTAAACATCTTAGGTATACGGAATTAATATGATAAATATTTTCTCCTTTGAGAAAGCAGAACGGAAGAAAATTGGGAAGAATAAAGAAAACTTAATGAGATGAAGAGTAGAGGAGAAATAGTCAAATGAGAAGAGATGAGAATGATAAAGAAAATATAATGGAATTTGAAGAAAACAAAAAAATAAAGACAACAATTTAGCAAATTTAAAAAGTGAAAGCAAATCTGCTGTTAGACAACATCATGGTATTGATTCCACTCAATGACTCAGTCATTTCTGCTGAAGTCCGGGGAAGGAGGTAAAGTGAGAAGGAGGGAAAAGGAGAGATGAACTTTAAGGAGTTACCACACTGTCCATCCATTCTGATTATGTTGGCCTCTCCTTTGAACAATACTCTCCTGTTGTTCTGGGGTTGGAGGAACAACAGAGTGAGCACAGAGTCCAAAACGAGATATAAGAGTGAGAGTAAGGGAGACACATAAATGAAGTTAGATGAAGTTTCGAGATAGTCCTTCAATCTGTTCCCTCCTCCCACCCTCTCTGCCATCCCTAGTCTTTCTCAACAATGCTTATCATTTTGGGGGTAACAAAAACCACTAGCTTATAGTACTTATCTTCCATCTCTCACTAATAAATGTAGAATATCCTATTTGCTGTAGTCTATCTTCTTCTTGACTATCCCAACCTGGTTATTTTCCAGTGCAGTATTCTTTATAGCCTCATCTATTGAACCATTTCTTGCCATAACGTAGTTGTCAGGCTCCAGAATACCTTTCAAAATAACAGTGAATACGTTTTAATATTTACACAAAATAAGAGGAAAAATTTCCAAATGTTATTAATAGATTCAACCATCATATATTCCACTCTTTTCAAGCGATATTCCTGAGACTGTTTTTAGCATGGATAGAATCTTTAGAAACCTTACACACCAAAAACAGTATTAACATGAAATTGAACAGATTATAAATATGCCCCAATATTTTTAATAACTATAAATAGTTTCATCAGCTTTAAAAAATGTGTTAAAAGTGCATCATGAGGGCAAAGTTGCTGCTTCAAACTATGCCGAGGTATCTCCCAGAGAGGGGGATGTAGTGGAAGATGAAGTAGAAAAAATCTTGGGAGATTCCAGCAGCCTTTGAGGAGTTGGGTCTTCAATGGTGGGGAAGACATGTGGGAAGACATGTAATAAGACTCAGTCTGCTTTGCTTGGATGTTCATAATTTTTTCTTCTTCCTACCTGGCAGCCACAGTTTCTCAGCCACAGAAGTATGTTGGTTTGAAAAATTTAAAAGCCACTTATAATAAAGAATATAGCAACATGAAAAAGGTCATAAAACTTCCAGTTTCATTTCACATAAGAAAGTACTTTTTTTTTTAAAAAAGGAGCAAACTAGAAACATAGACATCTTGAAGATATACCATACTAGCAATTAAAAAATAGCATTTGAATTCATCTGATTTATTCAACTTTCTCAGACTCTTAGGGAAATATTTAAAATAATTTTTGTATTTATCTTAAGTAAAGAAAAAATATCAGATTTTATATTTTACATTACTACCTATAGTCATAGGAAATTTTAGAATTACAGACAGATACTAACTGGGTTAGAATCATCCAAAATATTTAAGATTTAACATTGTTCTTTTCATTATTGAGTCTAAATTGGTATAGAACAATACTGGCAATCTCACTATTCTAGTCAATTAATGGATTAGAGAATATTAATCATGTATTTCAAATTTATTAGGCCATACTTTAATATAACTATTACATCATAAGCATACCCTATGGTAATGTAGAAAGAGAAGGGATAATTGCGGACTATAAATAATTTATACTTGTTTCAATTAAGAGAATTTCTATTTCACCACCTCTGTATATTGTCTAATAAGAGATTAAAAGCACTGTACACATCACAATACAGGCAACAGCAAGAAAGAGGGCAGAGTCAGCTACATTTAGGGAAATGCATCCATTTTGCCCAAATATGCCTCTACTTGAACACATACAAAAAAATCTGGCAACCGATCACATTATTAAACAAGGCTACTTTGATGAAATTCAACATATGATCCTGTCTCTATTATATCCCAAAATCAATTTGTTGGCTGTGGTAGCAGTCTGCCAAGAAAGAGGATTCCAATTGGTCCAACTGTTGTAGCAGGTAGAAGAGAAGAATGGAAGCAGGAAAGTTAATTTTTATTGAGCTCCTAATGTGTGCCTAGCATTATGATAAGTGTTTTACATATCTGACTTATCTGAGTGAAAGAAGCAAAGTGAGGAAGTGGCAGTAAAGTTAAGTTTTAACCCTATTTCAGTTCAGCTGACTCGCCCAGCTATATAAATTTGCACTTCCTTTCTTCTTCTCTTACCCTTGATCCTACTTAATCTTTCATTGAATCCTGAGATTTGCCTAGGATTCTTCCTCTTTTGTTGGATAGTTACATAATTTTTGAGTTTTGGGAGGCAGTATAATAAAATTGAAGTAAGAACATGGGCCTTAGAGTCAAACAGCTTTGAGTTTTGGGTGAGCTGAATCATTATTCTGAGTCTCAATTTCTACATATACCTTATTTGCAGGATTATTGTAGGGACTAAATGAAATAAAATATGTAAAATACTGAACATGATGCTTGGCACACTGTAAGAACACAGTAAGTGTTAGCTATGATTACTATCCTTATAAAAAGGTGAATAGATGCACAGTTACCATGACACACTTAAAGCCATAAGTCAATTTCAGAGCAAGAGCTGGAACCAAGTTTCCTCAAACATCATTCTGTGTAGTTTTCAATATTTTAGAATATTCCTGTGATGTAAAGATGCATTTACACATTCTAGGTGTATTTAAATGTCACCAATCCACATAGATTTTATTAGCTTATTTGTAGACTTTTAAAGGCTTTCATATTCATTTTATAAACATCAGTATCTTTGTTGCACAAATGAGATCCTTTAAATAAGTTTATTTTTATTAGATACTAATTTCTATCTTCTTAGAATTGACCATCTGGAAACGCATGCTGAAATTATTCAACAGATGTCATGTTTGTTAAGGTCACATTGCAGAAATGGAAGCAGCATGAACATTAGAAGAGGAAAAGCTGCTAGTCTACTGAAGCAGCTGCTTTTTATACCACTGTCCAAATCCTCATCTATGGGACATGAAACTTCAGTCAGTACAACCACTTTGTACAGTTTCTAGTAATCAGAAAAGAAAGCCATCAAAACTGTCATAGTGTGGAAAGGCTTTGTCTACTACCAACACTCTGTTATTCAGTGTCAAAGGTACACTCACGCATTTAATTTTGAAAACTTTTGCAGACTTTTACTTCACTTAGATAATGAACTTACTGAAGAGACATCATGGCTTTAATTATCAGTGTTTAGGAACCTTTCCAAAATATCACAAAGTTCTCAAATTATTCAAAACCAAAATTGAAATGTCATTTGCCTTATGATTAGAATCACTGAGAAAAATCAGGCTTTTCACAAAATTTCTTCCATCACTAGGACATACAAAAGCAAATTTAATTAAATTGTGTAATAGGAAATAATTACTCACTCTGATGAGCTAGGAGTAGTATACTAATACAAAATCTACATTTTTTTCAAATGAGAGTTATGATATTAATAATTTTAGATTATTTTAACATTTTAAGATAACAAATGCACTTTATTTTGGCAGAGAGAGTGGAATGAAGTGAATTAACTGAGACATGTAAAATAGTCCAAAATGAAAAGCATATAATTTTCATTTTCTAAATATAAGATTAAGAAAAATAACCCTTAAAAATCTACAGTAGGCACGGAATCCCACTGTCATTTTTTATAACAGTGGGATTCCGTGCCTACTGTAGATTTTTAAGGGCAGATAACAAAGGGATTTGTGAGGTTCATAGGGCAAGAACATTTTCTAAAACTAAAACATTGTCCTCTTTTAGGAAAAAAAGCTAAATCAGCTTTTAAAAATTTAAGAATTTTCAAAGATCTACATTTTAAATACTCCCCCCAAAACCACCAGACACTTTAATGAACAAATCAATGTTAAAGTAGATAAATGCATGTATGCTGTTAAAAAACATCTATTAGGTATTTCAATAATTTATAAAGTGAAACTTTTAAAAGTTGTGTCAAGAAAAGTTGAATTTATACACACTGTCACTTTAATTACTATTCCAAAACTGTTATTCCAGTTCATGGAATATGTATTATTATCCAGTACTTGTCCATATAGAAATGTATTTCTAACCTGAACCACCACCAATACTCTTCATGTTCTTTTAAAACAATGCTTTACATTCCATCAAATAATTAAGAAGAATAAATATTCAGATTTTTTTTCAAAAGGCTGTTCAATACTTTGTAAACAGGAATTTCATTTCATTGGCATTTTTTTAAAGCTTTAACAAATCAAAATTAGTTCCTCCCACTGACTCTTAAGGTAATTATACATACCACAGTCTGATGATTAACTTGAATCACTTCATCCCCAGCATGGATTTTCTTGCACCGATCTGCAGGTGACTGAATTTAACATAAAAGAAATGATAAAGAATATAAATTTTATCAGTCATTTCCTCTCTCTGGAAACACTACAAAAAGTTCATCTCCATAAATTAGATTTAAAAATTAATTAAAATTTTCAAGGAATTAAACTAATAGAATGGTTACTAGTATTTAATACATTGTTTTTACCTTTTGAGCCAGTTAAATTAATACATAAATAAAAATTAATAAACAATAGTTTGCATTTTTTGCATAGCTATGGACAACAAACAGAAATTCAAAATAATATACAGATAGTTTTTATAAAAGAATAACACATCATTTCTGAGAGCATTATGAAAAAATGATAATTGGTATTAACCTTTGTAAATTTTATACAGGCAACTCTCCTAGGCTCTAGTGGGTAACTGCTTCAAAACTGCATTTCAAAAAATTATATCTTTTTGTATTTTGATCTTTTTCATTTAATATAAATAATTAACATTAACTTCAGCAAATCAATATTTTCCAGTACATGAATGTGATCAGCATCAAAGCTTTGAAGTTTGATAATTAAACTGCTAATTTCATCAACAACACCAATTTTGAATAATCTAGCAAAATAAAAGATGGACAGCAATTAGTTCAAATCATATTACATAACATTCTAAGTGTCTAGTTATAAGAGGATGCTACTTCTTGTTACATATAATGTAATACACTGGGCAATAAAACCAAACTAAATGAACTAAAATGGCAATATTTTTATAGAATGTAACAATCTATCACTTTTTCCCTTTATTCCCATAAGGGATTTAAAACAAAAACAAACAAACAAAAAAAACAACTTGGTAAGCTAATACTGACAAATTTTAAGGAATTTCTATGAAATTAAAATGAGATTTAAGATAGAAGTTTTCTATTGTATATCTGAGTAATGAAATTAAAATACTACATTTTTCTTCTGTTAGCTACTAATTATAGATTACATGCATTTTAATATGCTTTTGAACTTTTGAATATATAGAAAATATATTTTTGTAAGAATGTATTTGTCTATATAAAAAACGTATTTGTTTATCTTTCAAACACAACCGTAAATGCTGTGATACTGTTCATTATTATCCACTGAAAGCTAAAGAATAATACGGTAATATAATCTGAAAAGTAAAATGCTACTTTTGAGACCCTGGAGTAGGACATATTTTAAAAGTGATCTCCAGTTAGTTTATTTTTTATTCATTTCCAATTATTTTGAAAACATCTAAGTCTTGAAACAATGTTAACCTCCATTCAACACATTTTCAAAATTCACAATAAAATTATTTGTCATAGGCTATAATTCAAGATAAGACAACATACCAGGGAGTTCTAGTTGCTGAAGCAATAACACAAGTACGTTATTAAGGGTATGGATTAATCTACAATACAAACTCTAAGAATAGCATTATAACAATAATATAACATGTTTATCTCACAGCACCTTTAGGAGGGGGACATATTACCAAGTCAGACAAGTATCATGTAACAATTCTGAAAAGATTGTTAATCATTAATATATTTGTAACTATAGTTGGTTCCTCTGGTATTTGGTTCCCAACTGATCTTTTTTAAAAAAAAGTATGGAAAAAATATCAAGCAAATGGCTCTACTCATTATGTAGAAGAAAATGACAGTACACAAAATTCAAAGAAACCGAAACAATATTTTGCACAGGTAAGTAAAGAAGTCATATAAATTATATACTTTCAGTTTTAAAAGAGATCCTAAAGATAGGATTTTGTTCAAACCCCTCATTTCACATATAAGAAATCTAAGAAACTAGGGCACAGCAAAGTAAAATAACTTACCCACTCTAGTGAGCAGCTTTACTAAGACTCAATACAGCTCTCCTAATCATAAATGACTGAGGTTACCAAAAATACTTAAATATTTTTAAGAAAAAAAATCAGAAGATGGACTATTAATATATGGTTCATATCTGAACTTCTCCCTGACTCAATCTTTCTTTTGATCACTTATCTATTTATCAAATGTTACAAGGCACAGTCCTCAACATTTTTTAACAGACCCCAGACAATATAGGGAGATCCATTCCTACCAATTCTTCAAGATACAGTTCAAAACCATTTCTGTGATTCCCTCTCTGATTTCACTTGGCAGTATTTACTATTCTTCCCTTTGTAGTGTAATGCAAATTACACTACTGTTTATAAAGATGAACCCCTACATGCTCTCCACACCTTGGTGGCACCAAACTAGTTTAAGATTCTTCTAACACCTAGCATGATGCCTGAAACATAGCAGACATGGAGCAGAGGTTTGTTAAATGAACAAATGAATAAATGAATGAATACATACGTCAGAATGGACAATCAATAACAAGATTTAGCATAGTTTGTAGCATCTTAACTGCATTTAAAATTGTTAAAATCTTCATAATATGGATGTTACGGATATTCTTGATCCCTTACGACGCTTATATTTAATACCAAATGTGAAGCTGCTACTGCAATCCAACTGCAAATATATATTATGTGTTTCACCTTTCTCAGGAAACCAAGAGAAGCAGGGCAAAATATCAGTAAATGATTAAATAGGTGAATTAGATGAAAAGAATGGTGACTTTTAAAAATTAAATGCTGGTAAAATGTTCAGATCAATAATAATTTGAGATTAAACTAATTCTATCTAAGTCTTCTTTAAAGAAGCACAGCATAAACATGTAATTGTCAGAATCTCTAAAAGAAAAAAAAATACATTCAAAGCTCAGTATCTGCTTATGTAAGAATAGAATGGAAATTTGAAATAAACAAAATGCAAGAATAATGATGCATTATGCTGTTCAACTCTATCACACCTATCATGTTAATAATATCCAGCATGATCACTTCATACTTCTCTCTCCATAACACAGATAATTCCCTACAGCATGGCTTTTCTTAGCTTATTTAATTTTCATTACAGCCTAGTGAGGTATGTAGTGCAGATAATTTGTTTCCAATTATAGTCAAAGAAACTGAAGCAATGAGAGGTTAAATGTCTTACTCAAAATTACACTGCCATTAAGATGCAGAACTGGTTGTAGGACGTAGGCATGTGGACTTCTGACCCACTGCTTATGGTGGTTCGCAACTATGCTTCAGACTCACTTGTTAAAATAGAATCTCTTACTAAGAAATAGGCTGGTCTCCAGAATTTCTGATTTAGTAGGTCTAGGGTGGGGCCTGACAGTCTGCATATACATCAAGTTGTCAAGGGAGGCTAATGCTGCTGTCCGGGAATATCACTGTGAAAACCACTCAGCTATACCATGCTGTCCCTCCACTGAATTAAGCTGAATTATACTGGAAGTATTCAGAAAACCTGACTTACCTGAATTTATTTCTCACATGAGTTTAGTTTCTTAAAATAATCAAATCATTTGACAGATGGAAATGAATTCTTTCAGATGTCACAATAACTTGTCATGAATCAGAACACAGACAAATCTCTAGCTGAAAACACCTGATTTACTTTAAGTAAATAGCTATTCTAAACAACAAAAAAAATTAAATTCAAACAGAACCAATGCTACTAACTCAGTATCTCTTTTAAATTGTATCTACTATCTGTTTATGTCCTTATACTTAGCTGTTAACCTCAATCATGTGAGATATGTAAGTTGTTAGGAATAAAAGGGAAAAACACACATAAAAATTTGAAAGATTATAATACTTACATTTTCTGTGGTTCCAGTAATTACATGGAGGCCATCATATGTAGATTTAATATACATACCCTAAGAAAAAGACAGCATCAGAAACGAAAGTGAAGCAACTGGAGAATTTTCAAGTACATTATAACCTCATTTATATAAAAAATTACTCTATCAAATTAAAACTGCCACATGTCCCAGAAATAAATCCATGAAGACAGATGCTATCTTTAAACTGGTAAGAAATACTATCTGAACATTCTGGTTTCTAAAGTTTGTCTGAAGAAGCCTATATACTCAATTAAATAACTACTTGCTAAATGAATTGCCTATGAGACTCAAAATGCAGCATGGTAATTCAATATTCCTAAGAAATAACATCTCTCACTCCCTACAAAAAACCATACTATATATTCTGGGGCAAAATAAAAGTTACAGTGGGAAATTAAATATTGGTATGTTATTAACTTATTATATTTGATATAAGAAAGTAGTTTTCTAATGAGACAATTCAATTATAACTGGAGCGAGAAGACTGATAAAATATAATTTACATAAATTTTCTCCTTCTGTTTTGTAGTATCCTGTATTTTCCACCTTTCTTATTGATAAAGTTTTAATAATTAAATCCAATCATCTCTACATCAATAATTAAAAGGTAGTATGTATCTGTAGCAATCCCTTCCCCCAGTAAAAAGAATAAGACTTCACTTTCCAATTAAATAGAACCATTTTTAGAAAAAGCTGCATTAAAGTTTAAAAATTATACAGAAATCTTGAAATTGTACAAGCTTTAAGACCAAATGGAAACTTTAAATTACAGATAGTGATGGATCTTTAAAGAAAAAAAATCACAATAAAGGATTCACAATTTAAATATTAAATAAGTAAATAGGAACAAACTAGATGATTCAGTTAATGAATTTTTGTCCCCTTCAGGGAAGATTCTGTTACTTTAAATTCATTTTTTGGGAAAAACTATCCAAATTTTACCTACAAAAGTGCTTCCATTTCAAAATATTGACTTCATAAATAAAAATACTAATTTTAATTAACTTCAAATCTTAAATATAGATTTAATAATAACCAACAATACCATTTCAGAAAAAGCATACATTTAGTGTGTGTATGAAGCAATTGCTACAATGTTAATTTCCTATACCTTTGTTAATTATATATTTAGATACCTGAAAATACATGTGTTTTCAGTGAAAAGAGATTAGAAAAATAAGTAGTAAATTTAATGGTATGGAACTACTGAGAAATCACTGTGTAGGTTTTAATTGTAAAAAGTCATTTCAGTAATACATATGTCTAAAATGTTATCAGTTCCAAAAGTGGCTGAGCCTGGATTTCTAATATGAAACTAAATGAATGCTTATCACATTATATAAAATAAATAACCTTAACAAAAGTACAGACATAATTTAATTAATGGATTGGCCAGTAGTTCTTGGCTATGACAACATGGTAATATTCAGCCTTACACTGGTGACAGGCATATAATGTACTTACTTTGAAGCTTACGTTTACCCCATTATTTAGTGGGAGGTAAATATGATGGTATTATTTTAGAACTTAGAAGAGGACAAGATCTTTGCAAATATTTTTCATTCAGGAATTAACAAGATCATATAAGATTAATAAAGGATCTTAAAATACAGTCGTGCTGCATAATAACATTTTGGTTAATAATGAACCATATATACAATGGTGGTCCCATATGATTATGTAATGGTATTTTTTGTACCTTTTCCATGTTTAGATATGTTTAGATACACAGATACTTAATACTGTTTTACAATTTCCTACAGTTTTCAGTACAATAACATGCTATACAGGTTTGTAGACTAGGAGCAATAGGCTCTATCATCTAGCCTAGGTGTGTAGTAGGCTGTAATATCTAGATTTGTGTAAGTACACTCTATGATGTTCACATAAGAATGAAATCACCAAAGGACACATTTCTCAGAATGGAATCTCATCATTAAATGAAGCATGACTGCATATGTGTAAGAGCTAGAGAGTATATTTTTAGTGCTTTTGTTTGTTTGTTTGTTTGTTTGTTTGAGACAGAGTTTCACTCTTGTCACCCAGGCTGGAGTGCAGTGGCATGATCTTGGCTCACCGCAACTTTCGCCTCCTGGGTTCAAGCGAGTTTCCTGCCTCAGCCTCCTGAGTAGCTGGGATTACAGGCACCTGCCACTGTGCCCAGCAAATTTTTGTATTTTTAGAGGAGACAGGGTTTCACCATGTTGCCCAGGCTGGTCTAGAACTCCTGACCTCTAGTGATCCGCCCACCTCAGCCTCTCACAGTGCTGGGATTACAGACGTGAGCCATCGCACCCAGCCAGTTTTTAGTTTTTGACATATAAGGGTTGTGATAAGTAGAAAAAGTGAACAAAACAACATATACTGTTCGGATACAGAAAAAAATTATCATCCATCATTATCTATCACCATCATTAATATCTACTTGTTACACTGTGTCAGGGATTGTTTTAAGTGTCTTACACTTATTTCACAATAGTCTATGAGATGGAAACTATCATTACCTCTGTTTTAGATATAAGGAAACTGAGGCAGAGAGAGGCTGAGGAGTCTGCCCAAGGTGGTGAAACCAAGTTTTAAGCCCAGGCAGTCTGACTCCAGAGTCCACACTTTCAACCACTAGGCTCCTGATTTATGGATTTATTTACAGTGAGGAGAGTTATACACCTTAACTTTTCTTATTAGAATATTTCATGACTGTAGATATTAAAGTCAAACATTCACTGTTTAACATCTGTTCTAAAAGACTAAGACTACTTTAGCAAACATGTAGTATGTGAAATGTAGTTAAAAGAATAACTGGGATTACTATTTTACAAATTCATTTCAATTACCCATCTCTCTTTGAGGCAGGATAGGTAGTCAAGGAATTAACATGTCCTTGGAATTTGGCAACTGTGCCGAATATATGGTTAACACAATAAGCCCCAGCATACATATTGTAGTCAAGGTCATTCAAGCACAGCTAGGAAATTTCCCCTCAAGGGAGCATGTGCATTTTGATTTTACCTGTCTGCAAACTGACCCTTTGCTCAAATACCCGTGGGTGGCGATTTAAGATGCTAATGAGACATGCAACATATGAACAGGCATGTACAGCTACTGCACATGTGCACCCAGAGGACCACCCAGAACATGCTTACTAGTAACAGCTCTTCCCACCCCCTTATAAAAAATCATGTAAGACTCCCATAAAGGGAGTCTCCCTAGTACCAGTCTTGGTGGTCTCCTCCTTAGGAGCAGCCCATCCTGAATCTCTCTCAGGGTGTACTGTCTATTCTGCACCTAACTTTCACAATGTTCTTTTTCCTTTGCGATAAATTGCTTATGCTACATCTCCTTTGCTGTGTTTCTTGTTTAAGTTCTTTTAAACTAAGAACTGAGGTCTCACAACAGCCATCAACATCTTGACAACTGTAAGCAGAAGTTGATCATATTTTTCTCCACCTATCTTTCAATATTGTGCACTATTGACTATGAATTAAAGGTGGTTGACAAGAGTTCTAAATGATTCTATAAATGAGGAGGTCATAAAGAAAGCCTAATATTTAAAGAAAAATGTTTAGAAAAGACACTGTAGTTATTGGGATAATAAAAAAATCAAGGAAATAGCATAGCTATGACTCTAAATTTATCTGTGTAAAATTATTACATATACCAGGAACCTAACTGACAATTGTAAGCTAAAGACAGTATCTAGTAGTTACAGGAAGAGGGTCTCATCATGACAACATTATAGAATTCATATTAAAGCTAATTTTTATTCAGATGAATAAAAATGTCAAATGCTTAGAGATGGCTCTAGATACAGACATAAAGTTTAATTCTAGAAACTTTTCATAGTCATAAGCAACAGTATAGAAATAAAACACATTTTAAAATGCTACAAGAATAAAGATATTTTGTTTTATGTAATATTTTCATTTCTAAATTCAATAAACCATGTTGTAACTGCTTTTAATAATCAAAACTGACTTCTTCATTTTTTTAAATCTCTCTCACAGTAGTAATGAGAAAAATGGCCAAAAGTCAGGCACCAAAAGAAAGAGAAGAAATGAGTTGCTTGGATGATTTTCAAACTAATCATCTTCTGAATAAGAAAGGGTCCACAGAGATACATCTGATTTTTTGTTCACCTCTCAGAAAGGGCCAAACAGCAGGAGGACATGTCATTCAAATGGCTCCTTTTCTGGAATTGTGACAAATATGGCTTTCCATTTCATCAAAAACTTCATTTCTCCTTTTCTCTCTCTCTTTCTAAAAACCCATTAATTAATTCTAGAGCTGACTTGCACAGCTCCCTCTCTCCTGCTCAGGTTGCCAAAATGACATTTGCTTCTCTCTGTCTCCAAATGTTGGTTAACCAACAGGAGCCAAAGCAACCTCTCAGTTAAGTTGGTGGAATAAGGCATATTTGGTAATGGCCCAAGTACGTAAATAGAAAAAGAACTCCTTGAGGCCAAGAGGTTTCCCCAAAGATGACCCCAGTCCCTTCTTCTCTATTCAGCTTGTGTTTTGGCTCTGATCCAGCTTTTTTGTTTCAATAGCTCTTATTTTCCTTCCTTTAATTTTCTGCTAATTACTGTTATTTAAAATCATTTTAGAAGAAAGTTTCATAGGGTTCAATCATAACTAAGGTTGTTTCTCACCAGTCCTTAAAAAACTTTAGGACTATCAGACCTAAGAAAGTCTAGGAGACTTGATTAATTAAAAGATGATAAATGATGTATCCAGTTTATCAGCAGGCGAACACATCAGTTACTTTTTGCCTATGAGAGATGTTCTGTCCTAAAATTGGCAGAATACCTTCTGCAGATATTTCTAAGCTAATTAAATTTCATTAAATATTGGTATTCTCCCATCTCTTCCTATTTCTTTCCTTTATTTACCATTTAGACATTTATGATGGCCAATTACCAAAATCCTAAATAAAAATCCTAAAATTGGTTTACTTCAAATGTGACTGACTAAACTTACTTAAACGTGACTGAGTTTTAAAACGATATCTTGAATAAGCCACATAAATTCTGTTTAGTACTTCCCCTTTGATATGAATCACAAAAAATAGTTTTATACTTAACTCTGTATTAATATTCAACATTTTAGATTTTTGTTTTCCTTCTTTCACTTCTCAGTGAAGTGCTGCCCATTTTCCTTTAAAAACAAATTTCTCTAAATAATTCCAGTTTTAAAGTCATCCTCCTAAGCTTCTCATGCCTCTCTTTAGCAATTCAAAATTTGAATGTGGAATAATAAAAAAAGCTTTGTTCAGATACACTTCATTTAGATTTACCTGGACTTAAACCCTGCTTCTATTATTTATTACCTATACGTGATATAGAGCAAACTGGTGAATATGTGCAATTTTATTTTCTCATTTGCAAACTGAGAAAATTAATACCTACGCTATAGAATTGTGAGGAAAATACCTGGCAAATAGTGGGCACTCGTTTCTTTTCTCTTTTAGCTCTTTCCCAGATTATTTAACTGAAGTTGGTTCTTAGTATTTTAAGTTCCCAGATCTACCTCTTTCAAATGAAAACAATAAAGGACCTGTCCAGGGCTATACCTTCCTTTAAAAAAATCAAGATTTCGGTCAGGCGAGGTGCCTCACACCTGTAATGCCAGTGCTTTGGGAGGCCAAGGCAGGCAGATCACGAGGTAAGGAGATCCAGACCATTCTGGCTATCAGGGTGAAACCCCATCTCTACTAAAAATACAAAAAATTATCCGTGCATGATGGCACGTGCCTGTAGTCCCAGCTACTCAGGAGGCTGAGGCAGGAGAATCACTTGAACCTGGGAGGGTGGAAGTTGCAGCGAGCCAAGATTGCACCACTGCACTCCAGCCTTGAAACAGAGCAAGACTGCGTCTCAAAAAAAAAAAAAAAAAAAAAATCAAGATTTCATAAAGTCCATTAATTAGCATTGTTTTGACTTACTTCACAAAGTTATTTCTCCCAATGATTTCAGCGGAAATTAGAGGGAAAAAAAATCAGGCTTTTTTTCTTTTTAGAACGACAGACTAAGAGCCAGAAGGAGCTTTAAAAATGATCTACTACTCTCCCCCACCCACATGACCAGATCAAGGCCAAGGTGGTTAAATTTACTTTCCCACCTCTTTAACATCACTCTCATAGTTATATTTTATGTAAGTGATTCATATCTGGGTGTTCTGACTTATAGTTTGATATGATGTTGTATTAGTTCATTATTTTTCACTAGAAAAAATCATGCTTAGGGGACTTCCTTTACCTTATAACTACTAAAAGGGAACATAATAGAAATGACAATCTTTAATGCTATAGATTGAAGTGTTTTTTAAAGTAAAACTGGACTTTGTAGAGGTAACTAAAAGGAATAAAATAATTTTATTATAAGTATTACTTAAAAGTTCATAAATGTAATCAACGTTAGATATAACACTTATAGGTTAAAATGATGGCATGCTATGTCGGATATGCTGATTTTCATCATATTTCTTCCCAGGTAAATACTCATAAAAGCCACAACAGCACTAGGAACTATAGATAACCAGAATTAATTTGCCACATATTCGGAGAAAACTTACTCTCTAGGATAGATAGCCTCAAACTGAAAAATCAGTGGTAGTCAACAAAGGCTTTGCTTTCCAAACAGTTATATAGATGTATGAAAAAGAAAAGCCATAGGAAAAATTAAACTTGCTTAGAGATCTTACAGAATATATGATATGAATTCAATTATTAATGCTAGTTGCCAAGATTTCTATTTTTCAAAATACCATTAATTGGTAAACTCATATACAGGGAAAAAGTGGAAACACTATAGCACCAAACTAACATGTAATAGTTGTGTAGTAGTTAAGATATTCTGTAGCCAGTTTCTTGTTTTTTGTCTCAATATCAAGTTTTATATGCTTTCTTTCTACAGACTTATTTTTTAAAAAATCTCTCTCTTGGGTTATATCTAGAATCAATACATTTTTAAATCAGGTGAACAAAATATAAAACATGATTATATTTATTGTTACATAATTAAAAAATACAACTCATAGACATCTAGTGTTCGCAATATCCACTTGCTTACTTGCCCTTCTAAGAATGAATGTGAGTTATAAAGAATATCAGTTTTGTTTAGCTAACCCACCCTAGGGGAAGGAATAACTATTAAAACCAGAACAAACCAAAGTAAACAAACAAAACACCTACTTTCATGAGCAGGTAACATTGTGGTGTTCATTATAAAACTCTTAAACTTCCTTTAAACCTAAGGAACTTTGGTGAGGGGGTGAAAGAATGTAATCGAAGCTAAATGATTACCAAATTAAATTAATTCAGAAGTCACCATTTTCAATTCTCCTTCATTTTCATTTATCTTCATAAAACTTCTTATCATGCATCACAAACTTCCACTACCATAACTCCTCTAGGAAAAAAAATACCAAAATATTCAGTGTCTGTTGAAATTCATAGATTCCCACATTCAGAGGCTGCTTTGGTCACATCATTAGCTGTCTACTGATGGATGGTGGTTTTGATAAACATGGCATCTCTTACCAGCCCTTCACTTGGTTTGATGTTTGCCAGCTGAATCACTTCCAGGTGAGCAGACTGTGAAACCAGGGGATCAGATGACAGGGATATGATGTGGTCACAGACTCCAGAAAGAGTTTTACACTGGAGGCAAAAAAAGAAAAATAGTTGTGGCAAATACGTGTTGTAAGTAACATACAAATCACCTTTTGTAATAACTTTTTTAAAAGGAAAAACAAAAGAAACAGTAGAAGAAAGTAACTGACATTTTATTCTGGAAAATCTGTACAAATAAATTCAGGTGAAATGAAAACACATTTACACACAATGCACCTATATTCCATGTAAGAACTATATGCCAAAATATTCATTAAAGTTATGGTTATACTGTTTCTATTATTTGATTTACCATACTTACAAAAAATTGATAGTTTCTAAACAATCTTAATCTGAGAACCTCTTGATTACAACCATCAGACTGAATCGAACATTCTAAAAAAAAATTGATGACTTTTAATTCATGGTCAGAAAAGTTAAAAAAAAATCTGGCCAAGATCCAGGAAAGATGAATCTCTGAAATATGCTTAATAAACTCTTCCTACTTATTTATCTAACCTTTTCTGCTTAACTTTGTATAGCTTCCCACCTCCTCCAAAGTCTCAATCCTGCTTTCTCAGCGTTCTATGATCAGTCTGAAACTGCGTAACTATTTTATTCTGAATCCCTCTGAGGCAGGTACCATGCTCTACTCATCTCTGTCTTCTTATCTTTTTCCCTCCACCCCCACCTACCACCCACATCAGGTAGACAAATCCTAGAAAAGACAAAGCACTCAATAAATATTAGTCAAATGAACTGAAGAGCAAATGAGCTTAAACAATTAGTAGAGTGGCTTTACTAAGGTCAGAAAGCTAGTGCTTTTGTCAGAATAAACCCATTCATGCTAACTGTATGAAATAATAAATGCAAAATATGTGTTACAGCCATCATAGTATTTTTAAGACTTACATATGACAAATCATGAAGAAAGTGGACTATGAGCCAGGCATGGTGGCTCATGCCTGTAATCTCAGCACTTTGGGAGGCTGAGGCAGGTGGATCACAGGAGGCCAGGAGTTTGAGACCAGCCTGGCCAACATGGTGAAACCTCGTCTCTACTAAAAATATAAAAATTAGCTGGGTGTGTTGGCAGGTGCCTGTAATCCCAGCTACTTGGGAGGCTGAGGCAGGAGAATAGCTTGAACCTGGGAGGTGGAGGTTGCAGTGAGGCAAGATTGTGCCATTGCACTCCAGCGTGGGCAACAGAGCAAGACTCCATCTCAAAAAGAAACAAGCAAACAAAAAGAAGTGGAATATAAGTCATAAAGCTTGATATATACCTCCCTAAAATGTGCTGGTCCTCAGATGCTTCAGACTATCATTACTGAAGTCCGGTTTTCATCATTTGAAACTTATTTTTTGCTTTAACTGTAGGAGGAACAATTATTTTGCAATCAAGGTATTATCTTCTATCCATCTCCAACACGCTACATTTCTTCTGTAGCCACTGTTATTAGTCTACTGTGAGGTAGGTAGACGGTGTGAAGTCAAAATATCTGAGACAAGTCTCAGTCAATTTAGGAAGTTTATTTTGCCAAGGTAAGGACATGCCCGTGACACAGCCTCAGTAGGTCCTGATGACATGTTCCCATGGTGGTTGGAGTACAGCTTGCTTTTACACATTTTAGAGAGACATGAGACATCAATCAATATATGTAAGATGTACATTGCTTCAGTCATGTAAGGCAGGACAACTCAAAGTGGGGGCTTCCAGGTTAGAAGTAGATAAGAGACAAAAGGTTGCATTCTTTGAGTCTTTGATCAGCCTTCCACTGAATATACAATTTAGTCTGGCTCACTGAATATGCATTTTTACATAAATAAATAGGGCAGAGGAAGCAATCAGATATGCATTTGTCTCAGGTGAGCCTCAGAGGAATGACTTTGAGTTCTGTCTGTCCTTTGTCCACAAGGTATTTCCTTGTTGGCAAATTGTGAGGGAGGTATGTAGCTTCTTATCTTTGTACCTATCATATTTAGAAATAAAATGGGAGACAGGTTTGCCTGACATTGTTCCCAGCCTAACTTTTCCCTTGGCTTAGTGATTTGGGGATCCCAAAATTTATTTTCCCTTCACAATAGTTTCTCCTGTCTGGTCAAGATAATAAGAATTCTCGTTTTATTTACTGTGTTCTGTCCTTGGTCCATGGCCGCACTTTGTGCTGGGTTCAGCTTCCTTACACTAAAGAAACTGTCATGCTAAATTTCCCTCATTGTGCTAGTGCTTTTTGCATCTGCTTCTCAAGTCTGTACTTTTGGGTTTATCAGCTGCTAAAGATATACAGACAGTCTCATGGTACCAATACCCATGGAAAGAACATGGGCTTGATCTGAAGACAGATGTGGGCAGTCACCACACTGCCAATGACTGCTGTTATTTTAAACAAGTTATTTTATATCCTTGAGATTCACTTTCCTCAGATAGAAAATGAAATGAGGTAATAAAGATTACTTTATATGGCTGACATGCTAAGACATGATAATGCATTAAAAAGAGTCCAATATGGCTCCTATCCAAAAAAGACACCCAATAAATGCTTTTTTCTCCTATGTTGCTTTGTTAACCCCCAAAATGCTAAAATCCTACTCATGGTATGAATTATCTCATTATTCTTAATTTAATTACCTTGCTGAGCATCTTAAAACGATCAGTAATTACACTGGTTAGTCTAGCTGCATGGCCATAATGGAGAGTTCACATCTCTTTACTCTCTCTGATGTTTAGGTCCCAATGCTCTTATACAATGAAGGTATTTACTCTGAAAAGTTGCTAGGCAAAGTGCCAACAGGAAGATCATCCCTCTGAAATAGGGAATCCTACAGGGCCAGCCCTATGGGAGGATGACTTGCGCAGTTGCACATGGACATTTGGTTTTATGCTCTGCTGTTGCTATCCTGGAATTCTTAATTGTTTTTGAACAAGGAGCTTGACATTTTCATTTTGCAGTAGGTCTCACAAATTATGTGGCCCATCCTGGAATCCCATTCTCTGTATTTTTAGAAATTTGTTTTAAAAAATATTCATCAGCAGCCACGGAGAAAGGACAGAATGGCAGTACTTAACATATAAAAACTGGCTGCAGTTCAAATTGCTGCAGTTCAAATTGTATGTATGACAGAAAGAAAAATACTATGATAGAATTAAATCTTTTAACTATTCCTATCCTTCCCTATGTGGTTATATTTTCATTCTTATTTTCTCTTTATTTCAAGTGGGGAAGATAATATTGTTAATGCTGAAAGATTTCTATACAGTATACTTGGATAGAATGCTGACTTGAAGGGTATGAAGTCAGTATGTTAAAAAGAACCCTTGTGGTTTCTACAAGTTGAAGCATATTTCAAAAGAGTCCAATATATAAATAGAAAAGTAATGGATGTATATAAATGGCTCAATATATATACATTTCTTACAACATTCAAGGCCTCATACAACACTCTTGTAATGAACAATAGTAGTTCTCCTATTCAGGCACTGGTAGTTCATAGAAGTGGGGTGGAAAAAGGAAAGGCAGAAATAACAGACTGTAGACATTTTAGGGAAAATAAAATACCAATTAGATTCATCATATTAAGTTGCAAAAATTTTTCCTCAGATTCCTCTTGAGTAATTTTGTTTGGCAAATGCTGGATAAGTGCTAGGTGTTAATGAGGAATACAAAAGGTGAGTAAACACACTGACTTTACCAGCAAAGCTATCAGGATTTAATAGATTAAAGACCTTAAAAATAGAATTAGAAAAGAAACTCCATTAGAACTTTGCTTTGTGTTGTAGGGATAATATACTAGAACCTTTATATTGTAGCATTTGGCACTTAACTAAATAAGTCAAGTAGAAGGGGTATAAAATGGCCTTGCTTTACATGCTAATTCTATAGTCATTATTGCATCATACATCAAGTCACTGCAGGAAACCTAGTAGTACTATAGGAAAGTTCCAGGGAGTTATTTAACATACTTTTATAAAACCTGAATTTGGTCAATGCTATTCATTAAGTGAAATCATGTGAGATATTATATTATTACAATTTGTATTTGAAACATAATATTATCTATTACTACTCAAGCATATTCTAGAAAAAGAAAATTATAAAATAGCAAGAAAAATACATTTTTATTATAATTCAGCAACATTATTATTAGATATCATTTGTAGATCACCTACCATGTGTCTGGCATAATGCTAAATACTTCATATTTATTATCTCATTTATCCTAATAACAACTTCCTAAAGTAGGTATTATTATAGCCAGTTTAACAGATGCAAGGAGGAGGCTAAATAAATAGACCAAGGCCATTATCATAGCAGAAGGAATTGAATTCCTAATCATTATTGTACTAATTCTGTTTCTATGCTTAGCTCTGGACTTCCTTTTTTGATCAATTTCATTTTGTATTGTTTAAAATCAATGTCTGCATTAGATGGATTTATATAATATGTTTAAACTACATAGTATAACAAAATATAAGGCAGGCCTGCAAATGCTCTTGCAATTTGGAATGTAGTTTAGATAAGGAAAAGAACTGAGACTGAAAGACATGGCTCTCTGGGAAAAGTTAATGCAATTTTACCAGCAAAAGGACAACTCTATACTAGCTAGAAGAAGACTAGTAACCACTGTTTAAAAGGGATTTTTGCTATTTTTGCAATATTTATATCAAAGGATTTTATTTTTGAGATGGAGTCTCGCTCTGTTGCCCAGACTAGAGTGCAGTAGTAAGATCTCGGCTCACTGCAACCTCTGTCTCCCAGTTTCAAGCGATTCTTGTGTCTCAGCCTCCTGAGTAGCTGGGACTACAGTCCCATGCCACCATGCCCAGCTAATTTTTGTAGTTTTAGTAGAGATAGGGTTTCACCATATTGGTCAGGCTGGTCTTCAACTCCTGACCTCAGGTGATCCACATACCTTGGCCTCCCAAAATGCTGGAATTGCCGGCCAGAGCCACCATGCCTGGCCCCAAATTCTATTTATCTTTATTTCTAAAAATAGAAGAAAAATGTGTGCCTATAATTAAAGACTAGTAAATGATATGCTTTAAATAAAGCTAAAGAGAACATGAAGTGGAAATAAATGTTTAACTGACTCTCTGGATTCTGTTATAAACTACCCAAGATGACAAACGATTAATGATTAAATAACAGTTAACAGACAAGGGTAGCCATGACTTAATCTTTTAAAATGAACGAGTGCCATATGCTGACTTTTATGATATTGTGTGATTTTTTTTCCTCAGGTAGTTTATATTAATTTCAAATGTGAATTAATATAATTAATACATCATATTCTCATGCTGAAATGGTAAGCTTCTGTATTCTGTTCTATACTATCTATCTATCTATATACATACACACACACACATATATATATATATATATACATACATACATATACACTTACACACACATGCTGGTTTACCTAAATATAAGTTTTAAAAGGAACAAAGATCTGAGCAGAACATATTTAGGATAAAAGAAATAATGGTTTCAAAATAGCTGTAAAAGCACCATTTTAGTTAATGTGGAGATTCAAAAAACAATAACCCCACATTAATATATTAACCAATAATAACATAGCATTCTTTCATTATGTCTGGATAGATTTCTTTCATTATCTCTGAATTTATCAGATACTTTAAAGATTAATACATGAAGTTTTAGCTATTTTTTTTTTTAAAAGAAATGCAGAAAGTGTTCTAAGTGCAAATAGTGGTAAAAAGCTAAGGAACAGAAAAAAAGTCTTACGTCAGTCTGGAAGCACATTCAGGCATTATTGAGCTACTTAAAGTATTTTATTGCTTTTCTAAATAAGTGGAGTACTGTTCAATTATTCTTCCAAGTATACTGAAACAAATGAATAAAAACATCTTCAATTTAAAATATCAGAAAATTCATTTGATGCAGGAAAGAACTCGAGGCTGATAAGGTTAATGCAAAGCTTTACAAAAGGAAATTTATACTTTTTGAGTACATATGTATATACAAGGAAGAGGGGTACAAAATATAAAACCAATATAAATTAAGGAAGCAACAAATGGATATACATTTTAAGATGGCAACAATGATGTGAAATTTACAATTTAAGTACAGTTTAAACAATTCAGGTTTATTATCAATAGCATGGAAAATAGTAATGAAAATTTATTTTGATAAATAGTGTGTACATGTTTAAATATTTATTAGTATAAATATTTCAATTAAAATGTCTAAAGAAAAAATGTTTTTATTTTATTGTTTTATTTGAATATTAGTATAATTCAGTATGATAAGTTCTGCAACTCTGTGCCAATGTAGGATGACATTTGCATTGTACTGGGAGAACAAGGGAAGCTTTTTTTTTTATAAAATATCATACATTTATTCTGACATTAAATTGTGAGAACTCTAAGTACATGCCTCACTAAATATAGTTTGTTTAGTATCTTAGTACTTAACAGATCTCTGTTGAGCTAGAAATTTTGCACTCTTATGATGGTTCCCTAACAAGACACAAGTATTGAACAATCATAGGTAACTTTGAAAGAGTAAAATTCAGAAACAGAATTTAAATTAGTATTTAAAATTATTATTCTATATACATATTCTCCAAAACAGGAAGAATTTCTTATTCATATGAGTAAAGAGAATTGAAGGAGAAACAACTTTGTAAACTTGAAAAACTGACATAATAGAATAAAATTCCAATTTTAATCCAATATTAAAATTATATTTATATACAGCAAAGATTAAGATTTTCAAATAGCTTCAGGAAGCAAATAGTTGCAAGTAAATAAAGGTCATTTGAACTTCATCCCCAAAAGCCCTGGAAAACTCCTACAATCCCTTTACATTTTAAACTCTCAAGGTCGGAAAAACACAACAAAAACCACCAGCTTTCATTAAGCCATTCATGCCTTTAGGGATCACTAAGTGTCTGTTACATGATTCAAATGGCAACTACTACACTCAAGGATTTCATAGCCTGGGACGGGGTTTCTGCTAATGTATTTGGTTTCATGCTTAACATCACTGATATTGAGTATGCTGCCTTTGTGTTCCTGATAACAGAAAAGAAACAACGACCCCTAAGAGCCTATTATGCATTAAGACTAGTAAGTCAAAATTCATGATCTTAAAAGCAGCATTTCCTTCTAATTTCTTACATTTTCCCACATTAAACTTAAAGGTCCTAAAGTTTATTGACAGTGTTAGTCCTGTTACTACAAGCTTCTAATTACTTAAATCCTTATATTCATAGAATTTTGAGACAGATGATTTAAAATAATTTTGTTCAATCTTCCTGAATGACACTTGGGGATCTCTGAGAGGTTAAGTGACATGCACAAGTCACACAATAAAATTAATGGAAAAGTCAAGACTAAAACCCAGAAGTATTGATGCTTAGTCAAATACTCTTTTCACAATGACATGCTGTTGCCTTTAATCAAAAAAGTCTTTATAATAAATAAGACATGAATCTATTAATTTAGGAGGCAATATAGTATCTTATATTTAAATTCTCAAAAGAATTGTTTTCATATTTATTCTCTGTTGGCTACTAGTCTCTTTTTGGTTTTATTTTTAAAAATACATTTTTTGTTTTTATTCTTTTTGAGTTGAAATTTAAATTAACGATATTGTATTAGGTATCTATAGCTGTGTAACAAATTACTACAACGTTAGAGGCTTAAAGAAACACACGTTCTCTCAGTTTCCATGGCTCAGGAGTCCAGGCACTGGAACTAGTCCCAGGTCTCACAAGGCTGAAACCAAGGTGTCAACTTGGCCACACTCCTACAGGGAGGTGTAAGTAGGGAAGAATCTGCTTTCAAGTTCATTCAGATTGTTAGCAGAATTAATTTCTTTGTGGTTGTATGACTGAGGTTCCCACTTTCCTTTTGGCTGACATCTGGAGATTGTTCTCCACTCCCAGAGGCTGTCCTCAGGCCCTCACTGCGTGACCCCCTCCCACAGGCCCTCTCACAACATGGCAGCTGATTTCTTCAAGGCCAGAAAGATAATATCTATCTCCTTTGAATCTTGTTTTAAAGGGCTCACATGGTTAGGTCAGGCCCACCAAGATAATCTCCCTTTTAATTATATTAAAGTCAACTGACAAGAGACCTTAAATACATCCTTGAAATCCGTTCACCTTTGCCATCGATCAAAACCTTATCATGAGAGTGCAATTCATCATATTCCTTGGTCTCAACCACACTGAAGAAGAGGGCAATTATACACCCTGAACACACTGAAACACACTGAAGAAGGGGGCAGGGGTCCTGGGGGCCATCTTAGAATCCTGTCTACCATAGATGTTAAAGGAAAATCATCAATAGAAAGACATAAAAGAAAGTCACTGAAATTAAATGTCTATAATTTATGACCTTAGAATTAGATTTCAAAGTCATCTACAGAGGCAGCTATAGTATAGTGATTAAAAGCCTCAGACTGAATAGTAACTTCACCACTTACTAGCTCCATGATTTGCGGAAAGTTGTTTAATCCCTTTGTGTGCTTCAGTTTCCTTATCTATACAATTGGGATAAAAATAATACCAATTTTACTGTATTGTGAGGAGGACTAAATGAAACAATAACTGATATTTATCGAGAGTTTACTATATTTTAAGTATTCTTGTAAGTCATTTACACGTATTAACAAATTTAACTCCCACAACCTCCCTAATAAGGGAATACTGCTATTATCTCTATTGTACAGATGTAGAAATGGAGGCACAAAGGTGTTAAAAACTTGGTAGAGGTCACACAACTTTTAAATGGCCAAGCCAAGTTACAACCAGGCAATTTTGCTTCAGTTCCTGCTTGCTTAACTACTGTGCTTTGAACACTGCTTGGCATTTAACTATCAAATATTTTAATGCCTAGTGAGCCCAACATTGAGATAATAATATAGCCTAAAAATTACACTTTAAAATAATCATCTAAGAATGATAATGTCAATGCCAAAACAGTGAGAAAATGTCAGTCCCAAATATATACCTCCTTTTATGAGCAAGAAGTAGACCCATGGCACTTCCAACCTACTTTCAGCTACTTACCTGAAACAATCTGGTATGAATTAAGAGTTGGGATAAGGGGCTTCACCACTACTCTCACTTCTCATAGGGAAATAGAGTAAGCTGGAAACCAGAGCTGGATCTGGGACCATCTCAATTCTATTTATCTGCTGTTTCACAGGCAGGAAACAAGAGACAAGCGGGCTCGTGGCAGGTTCCCAAAAAGATGAGAGATCACTCATAAGAGGACACACAACTTTCAGGCTCAAGAAAAAGAATAGTCTGGACATATTGGTAGCTCAACTAAGATGTAGGTTATTAGAAAAATGTTTTGATTTTTGTTTGGATTTTATATTTAAATAACAAGAGTGAAGCAGTTCATAATAATTTGATGAGCTTCTGGAAATTTAAGGCACTATATATACACTTTATGGGTAAATATTGGGAACAAACGGCAGAGATCTGGGAGCGATGTCTTCTTCACTTATAGTCGAGAAATGTGAAGTTGTCATATGTAGTTTTATGGAGGTAAGAACTAACCACACTGTCAGTTATGAGTTTTGTGGCTCTCAGCTCTAAATTCATCTTCAGTGCTTGCTCTGGGATAATGGATTGGACTCTAAGCATTTATTTTGTACATAAGCACAATGTTAAGTTTTTGTCAATAGAGGGCAGTGGAGAGACACTGCAAGGAGAAGAAGGTTTCTCCGTTCCCCGTGGGCTTTCTTTTTTCTTGTTCCTGCTGCAGGGTCCACTAGCAGTGCATATGTGTGGGGATATCAGTAGTGCTGTGCCCCAGCTGCATGTCCAGATCACGCAGTCCCCCAATGACCTTGCAGACTCGGCCTGGGCTCAGTGATCAACATGCTCTCCAGACCTGTTACGGCATCATCTGAACTCCTGCTGTGAGCCTTCCCAGCAGCGTCACTTGTCTACATCCTGGAAGGCTGTCTTCCACTTGCCTGGCAACCGTGGATGAGCTCTGATCTAGGCAACCCAATGAAGCTGCAGCCACACCTTCTTAGCCTTGGTAAGGGTGTTCCACTTATAAGATATCCTTCCTTGGGTACTAGTCCTCAATTGTAGGGCATGGCGTAGGGTGCTCTTTACATGTTTGCAGATATTTCTTATCAAAGTTTATAATTATTTATATCAAACTTCCTTTAAGTTACTGCGTGGCTTCTGTTTCCAGACTGATTATCTTGTCAAAAAAATTTTTACATCGACAGTGACTATAACTGCACTTTAAAAAATGCATAGCATTGATCCAGCTATCTCGCTACTGGGTATCTACCCAAAGGAAAATAAATCATTATATCAAAAAAATACTTGCACTTTTGTGTTTATTGAAGCACTATTAACAATAGCAAAGGTACGGAACTAAACAAGCTAAGTGTCCATCAACAGACTGGATTAAAATGTGATATATATGTGTGTATATATATATGTCTCTGTGAGTGTGTGTGTGTGTGTGTGTGTGTGTGTGTGTATGTGTATACACACACCATGGAATACTACTCAGTCATAAGAATTATAAAATCATGTCTTCTGCAGCAACATGGATGGAACTGGAGGCCATTATTTTAAATGAAATAACTCAGAAAGATCAAGTCAAATACCACATGTTCTCACTTATAAGTGGGAGCTAAAAAATGTATATATGTGGACATAGACTGTGGAATGATAAACACTGGGGACTTAGAAGAGTGGAAGAGGGTAAAGGGTGAGAAATGACTTAATGGATACAATGTACACCATTCCGGTGATGGCTACACTAAAAGCCCAGATTTTACCACTATGCAATACATCCATGTATCAAAACTGAACATGTGTGCTCTAAATTTATTTTTAAAATATGTAGTGTACTTGGTCATATGTAGGGTGGTCTTAAATACAGTTCTTCAGTTTATCACTTTATGTGGCCATTCTGCTTTCTAATGATCTTATGCATTTGTCACCAATGAATTTTGGCATTTAGACCTTAAAAGTCACACATACTCCAAGCTCCCAACTTAGTCAGAAAGGCTAATTTCACTTGTTTACAGCTAGTAAACGCCAGAACAGGGTCAGGACGCCTAACCTCTTAATCCTCAGACTGGTGCTCTTTCTACTATAGTATTCTACCTCACTTGACTCCGCAACAAAAATGAATACTACTGTGAGGACAAGGATTGTACTCTCAGAGTCAGTATGCATATAAAAGCATTTGCAATGCATAATGTGTTCAGCAAATGCAATGTTAGCAAGAACACCTATATAAATAAATATACTGCCTTATAAAATGTCTATCTAAATCACAATCAGAAACACTAAAACCAGATTGTGTTAATTCTTCACATAGGCCACACACATTTTCTTTTTGTCCCAGGAAAGATAAACATTTTCCACCTCCATTATGTTATATCTGGATTTCTCCCTTTTCCTTTCTTGCATGAGGCATCAGTTGTGGAGAATTTATAGTTAAAACAATTTACAATGCAATTAACCACCAAAGTGTCAAAATCTGAAAATAATGTAATATAACACTAAAGAATTGAATGCCTATTTCAGCAATATTTTTAGCACGTTTCTTCAGGCTGACCACAAAGATAGTAAAGGGGGCTGAGATAGAACGGTCACCTTAACTGCAAAAACAAAAAGAAGCACCTTAGGTTTTTCATCTATAAAACTCAGTATTAGAGTTCATGTTTTAGTGAGATTGACCATAATTTGTATGTTCAAATGGTACAGTTACTGCCAAAATCTCAACCATATTGAAAAAAAAAAATCAGTTTGCGTTTGGATCAAGATCATAGCTTTTAGAAGAGACTGGGCTATAATTGGCAAAAGCTGCCTCATCACAGCATCAAAGACCTCCTAAAGACCAGTTAAAATTATTTTGAAGGATTTTTAAGTCACTAGAGTACCACTGTTTTCAAGAAATCTCTAAATATAAGGTATTAATATTAATATGATCACTTCTATTTCATTGTGAGGCATGCTGCTACCCTAGTATTTAAACACATCCTCAGGGTTTCGATCTATCAGAGGAGGAAAGCTATACTTCTATAAACAATATGATACAGATGTCAGGGCAAAGACTAAAATGAGCCCTTTACTTTCTCCTCCAGGCGCCTTGCTTACATCTGTTGAGTCTATGAAGTTTAAGCTATTTCTAGTCTGGATAGCACAGAAGACATAATAATCTCACCCCAGATGGAGTTTAAGGGCAAGGAATTCATAAATTTAAAGAAAGGAAAAAATTTACACAGAATGTTTATGAAATAAAACAATACTTAAGATGCCAAAATAAGCCTAATTCATTAACAAACCTAAATAACTAAAGAAAAATATAGCTTAGAGAAAAAGAGAGAAGAGAAGAAAGCATTCCTATGTTCCATAAACTGTAAAATACTATATAACTAGAAGATAATATTAACACTAAAATAATAAATAGGTATTTGCTATATTTATTATCTTTACACAAACAATGGGGTAAAATGCTAAGATACAAAGTTCCATATACAAGGCCACACCTTTGGCTAATGTAAAAGGTGTTTTTGTGCTCAGAACAATCTGATTTAAACAAAGTGACCTTAATGATTATGGCTGGACTGGGATTTCCACAAGTTTAATCAAAGCCAACAAGTGTTCCAGGCTCACCAATGTGAGCAGCAGGGCAGGGACAAGCAGAGGAAGTCTGCAAACGTACAAGCTCTGAAATGGCTTCTCAGGAGAGCTTAACACTCCAGACTCAAAGGCTGTACTGAAAGGTAGGAGTGAGGAGAAAGTATAGAAGTGAAAACTCCAGATTCTCTGTAACTCATTTATTATATAAAAAAAGGATCTGCACTGAGTAAAACAGATGGGCTCCAACATGCCAGAGAATGTGTAATCCAGAACAAAACCTAACTGGAAGGAAAAGACCAGATCAATAAAAGTGAAACATAATACTATTTATCTTTAATCGATAATCACTGAGATATATAACTACACTGATTATCTGTATTGCCTTTTGTCCTTTATGGTTGCACTCTATTGTCTGTTCCATTGTATTTGATGGCAAATTCCAAGGAAACCCAAGCTGTTCAGTCTCCTTTTATTCATTCTCACACTTCAAATTAACAGATATCCCTGCCCAACACTGCAACCAATCTCCCTTCCCACCAGGGATTTTGGTATTCACAGCCTACTACTTTCTGATTTTAAGCAGAAATGTTCTCTCTAATTTTAGAGGTGAGAAAAGTGAACAGAAAATCTAGCCTAAGGAGTGTCCAACTCCATTCTGAATAGCTCAATATATGTACTATGAAATTGTCCTTTAAAAGCAATCAGAATTCTAAATATATTAGAATAAATATACACTTTGATACTTTTTCATTATGAAAGCAATGCAAATTGATTGAAAAAAATTGGGAAACACATGCTTTTGCCATGGTTCAATTTCTGCTCCCATGTTATTAGTTTAATGAACTATGTTCTTAGTTCATTTTGCTCTCAGTTTACAGTTGTCTTACCTTCTTTACAGCATGGTATTCTTTTTTAATACAGGTAATATCTTTTGACTTATACTGAAAACAAATGTTAAAAAAGTGTTCTTAATAAATCTACTTCATGGGGAAGGATTTTCTTCTAATACATTGGAGTATACTTCCTCTACTCTTTCCCATTCTTTTTATTTACTCATCCTTCAATACAGATCTATTTCAGGGAAAGACACAACAGCTCACAGTCTCAGATCTCTATCTCAGTTTGCCCATGTGTTGAATGGTTCTCTGATGTTTGTACAGGTTGAGTATCCCTAATCTGAAAACCAGAAACTTTTTAAGCACTTACATGATTCTCAAAGAAAACATTCATTGAAGTATTTTGGTTTGGTATTTTCAGATTAGTGACGCTCAATTGGTAAGTATATTATGCAAATATTCCCAAATCCCGCCCCCCCCCCAAAAAAAATCTGAAATTCGAGACACTTCTAATCTCAGGCATTTCAGATAAAGTACACTCAACCTGTATTGCCTTGTGGAATTCCTAGGATATAGCAAGTTTTCATAAGTGGTAAGTTCTCCTTCCTCTTGAAAATTGCCTTCCCTATCCTCCATACAAAATAAAGATTTAGGGGTAACGTTTAGGCTAAGAAAGTTGATGTTCTTGTGCCTATCTCAAGCTACTATAATCTCTATTCAGTCACGTGAGGTCTCCTCCTTTTTCCTTCTAAAAGGCAGCCATCACTGGGGATGTTCTAAAAACCTATTTAACTCACAGTGCAGTGTACTAAAGAGGTTCCTAAGAACTATTAATATATTACATAGGATTCTAAATCTGCCTTGCACTAGAAAGATTTCAGCCATGCTCTTTAGGTCAGTCAATGGTTGGCTGCTAGCACTGTTTTCACTCTTTACCCATTTGAAATTCTTACTCATTTGTTAAAAATACTTATTTTTTAGAAATAATTTCTGGGTACATAGTAGGTATACATTAGGTATTTATGGAGTACATTAGATATTTGGACACAGGCATACAATGTGTAATAATTACATCAGAGTAAATGGGGTATCCATCACCTCAAGCATTTATCATTTGTGTTATGAACATTCCAATAATACTTCCTCAGTTACTCTAAAATGCACAACAAATTATTTCTGACTGTAGTCACTCTGCTCTGCTATCAAGTAGTAGATCTAATTCACTGTATCTAACTATAAAATATTCATTTTAATCTAGATTTTGGGTTGCTATTCAGGCATTTCTATGGATATTTTAGTAGTTTATTTTTCTAATTAACATGTATTTGTTATGCTATATTTAACCATTATACAAACACATAATTTAAAATTAATGCCCCTAAAATTTATCCTATTTCTCGCAAAGACAACCAACATTAAGTCTGTTGCATAGTTCTTCCAATTATTTTCTTCACTATAAATATACTGCTTTTTTACACAAATATTATGCCATATCTACTGTTTGAAGCTTGCTTTTGTGAGTTATGCAAATCTTGATTTCAATCACTATCAGGATATTTTATGTGATCCAAAATACTTTAAAATTTGGATTGCCGCTTAGAGGTGTTTAATAGTACTAGACACCCCTTAAGCTCCATCTCATACCCACTCAGCCTACTTTTTTCTCCAGCTACTGCTGTGGCAATCTGCTTCACCTCAGTTGTAGTACCTTTGCTTTCCATCCTACAGCTCTCTGGTACCTCCAAAAACCTGGTAGTGTGAGAGAGTTAACACCCCAAGGAGCAATCTTTGACCAGTGAGATAACTGGATTAGAGCAAGCAGATAAGTTCTCCCTCTTCAATCTTTGTCAAGTAGGTTGGACAATTCCAAGGCATATTCTGCAGGGCTTCTCAGAAGGTCCTGATGGGATCAAACTTCAGTTCCTTGTAGTGGTTAACAACTCTAGAATCCATACTGATTCTCCTTCCCAGTACTGCTTCTGTGCCTTGGGATCACTAATCAACATAAACTATCTGCATTCAAGTCTTTGTTGTAGTCTCTGTTTTCCAGAAAGAACCCAGGCTAAGATGCTCATATACAGTACATATTATTGTTCTTAGAATATTCAAGTATCATAGAAACAAGTAAAACATTAAAACTAGCTCACAATTTCATCCTAAACAAGCTATATAAAAACTCAGGCTTTTGATTTTCTGGTACATATAAAAAGGAGATAAAGAGGAAATTAAAAACCCTAAATAATAAAATATAACCTAACTAAATAAATACTAGAAAGACTACAGATTATAAAGCTCTGCCTAGAAATCTTACTGACTTATTTTCTCCTAGCAACAATCATTCATGAAAGATATTAACATACTAATTTTACATAATAAGAACAAACTCTCAAAAACATCATTTGATTCAGGTCACCGAGATAGAAAATAATAGAATTAGGATTCAGACACAGTTTTTTAGACTCAAAGTTATTTCTTCTACAGTACAGATCTGGAAAGATACTTGGTTTAGAAATTTTGTTTTAAAGAAACTATTCTAGCATCATATACTAAGTGGTACTGTATACAATTTCATTATTCAAAAAAATTAATTATTCTTGTGAGAAAAGAAATATATAAGTATACATACAGCCTTCTAGTAAAGGCTGGGTAATCTTTGTATAAAAAGGTCAGGATGAGAAGTAGAATGATAACATGAAAAGACAAGTGCTTTCTGAGATGAACTGATTTGGTTAATGCCATTCACTATTTCCATCATTATCAGACAGGATTTTAAAATTCTCACTAGCTAGAATGCAAAATTGCCAAGGTAAATATACAGTATTCATTTCTAAACTTCTTCAGTACTATTTACACTGTCACTTATTTCTAATAGCAGGTAGCCCAAAATCTGGCTTTTGAGAAAGGTAAGTCAATATGAGTCAATTATCAGGAATTTACTTAAGAAACTAAAAATTACTTATTATTTTAAAATTATTTAAAATGAAATATATTTAATGAATAAGAAATTTTAAAATTTGGCTATTACTATGATTTTTACTTAATAAAATTTCAATCATTATTTTATAACCCAGAAGAGCTTATTTCCTTAGTCAAATTAATTAAAATTATATTTAAGGTCTTTTGTACAAGAGATAACCCACAGTATTTCTTTCATCATTTAAATTGATTTCTGTTATTCTGTCATGTGGTGGAATCTGAATTTTTTTCAGAAATAAAATTGCATATTTTTTACAGTTCTCTAGAGACTCTTTTTCTATAAATTATCTACATTTCCTTTGTTGATATTTGAATACTGATCACAAATGTTCACTTGTAACTGGAACTATTCCTCCACAGAAAAGGTTACATCAACAAATGTAAAAATATATAGCATACATAAATTAATTGAGAAAATAAGGCAAAAAGAAATCATGTATATAAATTAGAGCCAAGAATGAAGCTAAATATAAAACAAATACTATGAGATGCACTTGCCAATTATGGGCCACAAATTTTAATCTGAAGTTCTTAGCAGCCAATGCATAAAGAAAAGTACAGCTCTTTTTGATACTAACATCAGGGAGAGATTACTCCTGAGAAACTTGATAAAGAAAAAAACGTTAATACACACTGACCTCAATAACAGCCTTGAAGTAAACAATGAAGAACCCACAGCAGCGTGCCAAAGTTGGATTCAGTAAATTCAATACTTCAGAAAGAATAGTCATTGTCATAGAAAATTCAATGTCAAAGAAACAGTCACTCACAGAAAATAAAATATAGGGGGAAAAGGGTCTGTTCATGCTCCTTAGTTATTGACATAATAGGCACAGCTAGACAGTAACCCTGGGTTCCACTGGAAAAAAGATAGTATAATTTGTAAAGTCTTAGGGAACTAGAATTGGTAGCAACTGCCAGATCTGGAAAGAGCATGGGCTTTAGTATCAGATTCTGTGTTCAAACTGAATAGTCGAACAGCTTAATATTTGTGACCCTTAGTTCTACCATCTGCAAAAATAGGATTAAATGAGAGAATATGCTTATAGAAACTAAACTAATACTTGAAAATATATGGGCCCTAAATAAATATTACTATCTTTCTATTCTCCATGCCCTACAGGTAGATCAATGTGAGGGAGTTATAATTATTTTCCTTCCTGTACTAATAAGAAGAAAAGTACATTAATTATCTACTCCTGAGACTATCCTTACAAACCACAAAGGGCATCACTACTGCACCATGAGGGGAAGAGGATTAGCAGAGGATTATTCAGTATCATTTCTATAGCAGATAACAAAAAAGAAATAGGAATGCTGTGCTGCTGATACTCTGAATATTTTCCCTCCATACATTTAGATGTTTTTAAAGTGTTTACTTTTCTAAAGACAAAATAATATTCTTTTATAAATATTCAAACACTTCAGAAACATAAAACTTATAAAATGAAAATAAGAATAAATGAGGCAAATGTCCTCTTATAGACACATGGATCTTGACCATCTAGTACCTGGCAGATGCAGAAATGACATGATTTCACACACACCAGAGGTAAAGAAGTTATTAGGACAAACCAGGATTGATCAAGAAATGTATTTACAAACAAAAGTGACCAACTGTTCATTAAGAAAACAGGAAATGGCCTTTCCACCAAGTATAATGTACTCATAGTCCATTTCTAGTAATAAAATAATATGTAAAGTCATTAATTGATTCAACAAATATTGCCATATTACCATTTGAAAGGTCATCTGGTGAGTATAGAATTAGAGCAAAGGAAATTTGATTTTTTTATAAAGTATTTCATCTAAATGACGATAGAGATGAATTACCTATTACAGAACAGAATACCTTTCTTTGATCTTTTTATTGTAATAGATGAACAGTAAAAGAAATTCTCATTTCAAATTCTCCTTGCTCTACATTATTAATTTTTTAGTTATATTCCAACCTTGCTACATATTACAATCTTAAAATACTATATCAAGTTTTTTTCCTATTAGGTACAATGGAATGGTTATAACTAACATAACTTGTTATGCTTTGATTCTTTTGTAGATTTCCTATAAAAATATGTTTAACTGATATGGTTAGTAGATTTTTTTCTTATAATATTCTCTAATAAAGATTAAAATAAATCCACATATACTCACCACGTGAAGAATTTTATTCTCTGTTTCATATACAGTACAATCCTGGAAAAAAGAACCATATACATTAGATTAAAAACATCAAGCATTCTTTAAAAAATATTTTCTTAGAAATTATACTATAATTTGAAAAGTTTTAACAATTCAAGCAAAAGCAATAATAAGAGTAGGAAAAATCTGAGAATGTTATAATAGAGTAGAACATTTAAAAACACACTAACATTTATTTCAATAGTCCTATCAAAATCTCAAATACTTCTATATTTTCAACTATAGTAAGCTATTATATATACTTTTACATTATACACTTAAAATTAATACATCTATTAATAATAATTACCAAGTTCACAGTTCTCACCTAAATTTAATTCCCAAAAATTATTAAAAAAAAAATCCTTTCAGAAACCACCATGGTCTTTTCTTTTTAACCTGCAAGTACTTGACATACAATAAGCAGCAATACAACAAACTGATCTTTGCTTAGAGACTTAATGCTTCTACGGTGCAGTTTCCTCAGAGAATTTATAAAATGGGCATATTTGTAGTAACTCAGTAAGAATGTTATGAGAATTAAGTGATAAAATAAGATAAATCAATTGAATCTGACATATATTAAGTGATAAATACATTTTAACCATGTATGAGTGTTATTCTTCATCACTATTTTAATTTTAAAAATCAACTTTACTTCAAAAAATAAAATTAAGTAATTATTATTTGGCTAATTTTGAAAAGAAAACATTTCCACAGTACTGAATGTTGTAAGAAATAATATTCCATTTCATTTTCTCCTAACTTTAATTTTAACAAAAAGGAATGTCGCTCGACACAGTTTTTGATAATGCAACTTTACCACATTGCCTTGTCAGAAGAAGTAGGTATTCAGATCGGGGCAAATTTTTAAAAATAAAACTTAGGTATATTTTACAAATTAATAGAAATATTTAAGAATTGGGTCTTGCCTTTCTGAGGGACTCACATGCCAAAGCAGAGAAAATGTGGGAAAAGTTGGGAAGTTGCCCAGTTTCTGCTTGCTGCTTCTATAGCTTACTTCAGCTGTAATGTATGCAAATTCCATTATTTTCCTACCTTCACAGAATCAGAGGGTACGACTAAACATTGAAACTTCAAAGAGATTCTCCTCAAGGAGAAAAGTAAATATGATCTGAATATATACTCTTGTAGAAGATAATAATCATACAGAAAGTAATTATTTCGAGTACCTTTAAAATATAAAAATTTACTAGCACATTCCTCGTGTGATCCAACAAAAAGAACTGTTAAAATAATCTTAAACTGTTTTCAGTAATCATATGATGTTTGATGGTAGTGTTGTGATTATTATTGTCGTGCAGAATCTGTTGCGTGTGCTTTTTCAGATGAATAACTGAACAATTATGTGACTGTCATTCTATCACTCCAGTGTCATTGATAAGTATTTTTAGTATGGGAGAAAGCAGACACATATGTAAGATTAAAGAAGTTAAATAATACGCTGGAGTCTCTTGAAGTATTATCTATGTACATGTATATAGGCATGTATTTCTTAGCTCTGCACCCTGAAAAGACATAGGAACAATGACCAACCTAGTAATGATAAACCTCCCACAGTTTATGGTCTTAAAACCACATTTCCCAAGCCTTCTTGGAAAATGGCTGATTCAAGATCTCATATAGGAAATATACAAGATGAGCTTGGATTATACTGTGATACAAGACAGAAGGAAGTTAGCGAAGTCTACTAGGAGTAGTCTATCAAGACTACTACTACACAGGAGTTGACTGCTGTGTCAGTAGGACTCAGGACTCAACATGAAGAGATTCCCACTGACCAAACATGAAACAATTTGAGTGCCCCCAATTTACTGATTATTTTTCTCTCATTAAACTTATTTATTTCTTTAATAGCTTACTACGTAGGACACTTGCTTCTACCTGTTTGCATCTATACCTTCTTTCAGCAAGACTGCCTTGCTAGTTATTGAAAGCCAGAGGCTTTCACAAAGGGTGAGGATGCACCATATTAAAATAGAGGCCAGGCGAGGTGGGTCCTGCCTGTAATTCCAGCACTTTGGGAGGCCTAGGTGGATCACTTGAGGCCAGGTGTTCAAGACCAGACTGGTCAACATGGTGAAACCCCATCTCTACCAAAAATACAAAAATTAACTGGGTGTGGTAGCATGTGCCTGTAATCCTAGCTACTCAGGAGGCTGAGGCAGAATTGCTTGAAACCGGGAGATGGAGGTTGCAGTGAACCAAGATTGCACCACTGCACTCCAGCCTGGGCAACAGAGCAAGACTCTGCCTCAAGAAAAGAAAACACACACACACACACACACACATACACACACACAGAGTGCATATTAACCTACTACTTTATATTAGGGAGAAGAACAGAAGCTAAATGACTATATTTTGTTAAGCTATAATTTTATGGCATTCATATTATCATGCTAAATATTTAAATAGCTCGAGGTACTTTGGGGAGTTTATTAATAAGTTATTTTACTTTCATCAACAGGTGATTTTAAAATATTTTCTTCTCAGGGGCCAAATTAATACTTGGGGCCAAATCTTTTCCCAAAAGATATTTCAAGTTTTAAAGAGAAAACAGCATTGCATATGGAGAAATCTATACTTTACAAATCTATTCATGCTATGGAAAGGTACAACTCTGATGTTCCAGTTATTTTTAGGTCAGAATTAAACTTAGATTTTAAAGACTGAGTTTACAGCAATGATACTATATACTCCCAGGAATTCTCTTCAGTAGCTCAAGCTTTTTGTATATGCAAAATAAAATTTTCATTACTTCTTTACCCTTTTCCATATAATGCTTCTACAAACTATGTGACGCATTTACATGAGCCAAATTCCTAATGAGAAAATATTCATAAAAATGAGGCATGTTTCTTGAATTTTGATCACTAAGTATGTACAGAAACATCCTCCCACAGATGAGCTGTACACCCACACAGGATCATAATGTTATCCTTTCTGTGAAACAATGATGCAGTGCTATACTGAGCAGAATAACAGAACGGTTTTTACTCCTACATATTACTACTGATGTTCCATACTTTGTCAACAAGTTTTAAGCACCTGGTGGGTCACAATGCTCAGAACAGGTAATGTTTCTCATCAATTGTATATTATAATCATAAGAAGAGTGCATATGTTATTAATAGCAAATATGTAAAGAGAGATAGTGAAGGGAAATAGTATATATCTCTAATAAGAATACAATTATATTTCCTGGAGCTTTAGAAATGCCATAAATTTCCACATCTTATTTTCGTGTATATATTTATACTTTTACAACTAATATAAAAATATTGTTTTGCTTAGAAGAAATATATAAATAATCCATCTATGTAAACCTTTGATAATGCTACCTTCATATTTAATACTTCAACATATTCTATTATTATCAAAATGTCTTTACATGCATAAAGGGTTAATTCAAGCAATGAGTTTTATACTTCTCCTTTTTTTCCTTTTCTTCTCCCTCCCTCTCTTCCTCTCTTCCTACCTCCCTTTCTTGCATTCATTTATTTATTGAAGTCACAATTCAGTTCATCAACATGTTTTTTGTCATCTCCTAAATGCAATTCAGTTCCAGATACTATTATGCGATCAGGGATAAATTACCCTTGGTATTTGGCCATCATAATTTCATTAATTTGGGGCGGGGGGAGAAAAGATAAATGATAACAAAAGATTCCATTAAAAAGGGGATAAATTCTGATAATCCTAGATTAACTATGTAGAGGAGATGATATTTTACCTGGCCCTAAATGGCTTTCAAATCTGGAAATTTGAAGGTTTAGGGGGAAAGAACATTTCAAATTGTGTGAACACACTGAAGAGTCAATAAGAAGTAAGCAGACTGATTTGGTTAAAGTTTAAGCTATGTGGGGAAAATGCAGTGGGAAAGAAAGCAGAGAAAATAATATGGAACATATTATGGAGAGCTACCAATGCTAGGTTGAAGAAAATTTTTGTTTTTGTTTTAAAAGAAAAACAGTTTCAATTTTTCTGTAACAATCTAATTTCCATTTTGAAGTTCCTTCAAAAACTTAGTTTATAATTTCTCTTGACTTTCCTTGGGGAAGAATTGAAGTCAAGGCAGTCTACTTAATATAATAGTTGATGCTACACAGCAAGGTAAGCTGTGAGTGAGGGTTAAGGAGTCTGTGGAGATGAAATGTTTTTGTTCAGCTAACAACTCCCATAGCCATCTCTTGTTCCATTCTTCATAGCTCCTTAAGTTACAAGAGTAACTTTTGTGCCATATCTCAGATACGGGAATCTCTGCAAAACTGTGTATCTTCTGAGACATACTAGAGTGGATGATTTATCTCTAGAAAGGATGGAGGAGTATGAACTTTATTTGGATACAAGGGCATGTTCGCAAATATTTTAATATGAGAAGTATGTGATTAAATTTATGCTTCATGAAAATGATTAGAAGAAGTTAGGAATTTGGAAGGGAGACAAACTGGAGTCAGGAAGATCAGTTTTCATTAGGAAATGTGATATATAATTAGGGTTTGAACTGAGGTTATGTTAGTGGAAGGAGAGATGAAAACAAGTGGATGCCATGCAGATAGCCAGATATGAAAAATCAGTTACCTAATTTTTTCATATTAGGTCATATTAGGTAACTGATTGATCAGATACAAAGAATGATGAGTAGGGGAGAGGGACAGAGCAAGATGGTAGAATAGAAGGCTCCGCAGATTGTCCCCCCAGGCCCCAAACAAGGACACCAATTTAACAAATATCTCCACAGGAAAAAAAAAAAACAAAACACCTTCATAAGAACCAAAAACCAGGTGAGCACTCACAATACCTAGTTTTAACTTCATGACATTGAAAGAGGCACTGAAGAGGTAGGAAAAACAGTCTTGAATTGTCAATGTCCCCTTTCCCCCAAACCCGGGCAGCAGCTGCCTGTTAATGATTGTGTTTCCATGCACTGGGAGAAAGAGAGCCAGTAATTCTGAGGCATTAAACTCAGTGCTGACCTTGTTATAGCAGAAAACAAAACTGAACCAAACTCAGCTGATGTTCACCCATGGAGGGAGCATTTAAACAAGTCCTAGCCAGAGGGGAATCAATCACCAATCCCAGTGATATGAACTTGAGTTTCTACGAGCTTTGCCACCATGGGTTACAGTGATATGGGGCCCCAAATAAACTGCAAAAGCAGTCTAGGCCACAAGGAGAACAACTCTTAGACAAGTCCTAGTGCTGAGCTGAGCCCAGAGACAAGTGGACTGAGGGGAGTACAGCTCACAACTTACTGAGATACCAGCTGGGATGGCTAAGGGAGTGCTGGCATCATCCCTACTGTAACCCCAGGTTGCATAACTCGTGGCTTCAAAAAAGACCCCTTCCTTTCACTTGAGAGGAGGAAATGGAAGAGTGGGGAAGACTTTGTTTGTGTCTTGGATACCAGCTCAGCCACAGCAGGATAGGGTACCAGTCAGAGTCCTGAGGCCCCCTTTCCAGGCCTTTGCTCCTGAAAGAAACTTCTAGACACACTCAGGGCCAAAAGGGAACCTGTTGTCTTAAAGGAAAGGACCCAGTCCAGGCAGCATGCATCACCTGCTAACTGAAAAGCCCTTGGGCCCTGAATAACTAGCAGCAGTGACATCCAGGTACTACGTGAGAGCCTTGGGTGAGATGCTGAGACCTGTTGGCTTCCAGCAAGACTCAGCACATTCCCAGTTGTGGTGACTATGGGTGAGACACCTTCTGCATGGGAAAAGTAAAGGGGATTTTGTCTTGCACCTTAGGTATCAGCTTGGCCACAGGGAAGTAGAGCACCAAGTATACTCGCGGTATCCCTAATTCCAGGACTTGGCTCTTAGATTACATTTCTGGACCTGCCCTGGGCCAGAGAGTAGCCCACTGCCCTGAAGGGTGAGGCCCAGGCCATGCTGTATTCAACACGAGCTGACTAAACAGCCCTTGGGCTTAAGGTAACATTGGTTGTAGTCTGGCAGTACTCCAGGGTCTGAGGTGAATGTGGCCACAGGGGGAGCTTCCTCTGCCTTTGGAAAGGAGAGGGAAGAGTAGGAAGGGCTACATCTTGTGGTTTGAGTGCTAGCTTAGCTGCAATAAAATGGAACACCAGATAGACTTCCAAGGTTTTTGAATCTAGTCCCTGGCTCCCGGATGGCACCTCTGGATCTGCCTGGAGCCAGAGGAAACTCAACGCCCTGAAGGGATGAACATAGGTCTGGCTGGCTTTGCTATCTGCTGATTATAGAGCCCTAGGACTTTAAGCAACCATAGGTGATAGCCACGGAGTGGTTACAGCAGGCCTTGAGCCAGATCCAGTGCTGTGCTGACCTCAGGTCCACACGTAGCATAGTCCTAGTGGTGGTGGCCAAAGGGGTACTTATGTCACAACAGGTGGCTCATAACAGAGAGACAGAGACTACATTTGTTTGGGAGAAAGTAAGGGAAGAGAACAGGCTTTCTGCCTGGGAATCCAGATAATGCTTCTGGATCATGTCTAAGACCATCAAGGTGGTACCTCTACAAGTCTACGAGAACCATAGCATTACTGGGCTTATCGTGTCCCCTAAAGCAGATACAACTTAGATCACAACATCTGTGTCCTTTCGAATTTCCTGAAAGACTTCCCAAGAAGGATGGGTACAAACAAGCCTAGGCTGTGATGACTACAATTAAATATCTAACTTTTCAATGCCCAGAAACAGATGAGTATCTACAAATATTAAGACAATCCAGGGAAACATGACCATACCAAATGAGCTCAATAAGGCACCAAGGGTCTATCCGGGAGAAACAAAGATATGTGACAGAGAATTCAAAATAGCTATTTTGAGGAAACTCAAACAAATCCCAGATAACAAATAAAAAGAATTCAGAATTGTATCAGATAAATTTGACAAAATGATTGAAATAAAGAAAAAAAATCAAGCAGAATTTCTAGAGTTGAAAAATGCAATTGACATATTAAAGAATGTATCACAGTTTTTTAATAGCAGATTTGATCAAGCAAAGAAAGAATTAGTGAGTTTAAAGACAGGCTATTTGAAAATACACAGAGGAGAGAGAAAAAAGAATAAAAAATAATGAAGCACACCTACAGGATGTAAAAGATAGCCTCAAAAGGACAAATCTAAGAGTTATTGGTCTTAAGGAGGAGTCAGAGAAAGAGACGGGGTATAAAGTTTACTCAAAGTGATAATAAAAGAGAACTTCCCAAACCAAGAGAAAGATATTAATATCCAAGTACAAGAAGGTTATAGAACAGCAAGCAGATTTAACTCAAAGAAGGCTACCTCAAGGCATTTAACAATCAAACTCCCAAAAGTCAAGGATAAACGATCCTCAAAGCAATAAAAGAACACAAATAACATACAATAGAGTGCTAATATGTCTGGTAGCAGACTTTTCAGGAGAAACCTTACAGGTCAGGAGAGAGTGGCATGACATATTGAAAATACTGAGGGAAAAAAACTTTTACCCTAGAATAGATTATCTGGTGAAAATATCCTTCAAATATGAAGAACTTTCTCAGACAAATAAAAGCTAAGGGATTTCATCAACATCAGACCTGTCCTGTAAGAAATGCTAAAGGAAGTACTTCAGTGAGAAAAAAAAGGGTGTTAATGAGCAATAAGAAATCATCTAAAGGTACAAAAGTCACTGGTAATAGTAAGTACCAGAAAAACAATATTATAACACTGTAACTGTGGTATGTAAACTACTCTTAAGTAGAAAGACTAAATAATAAACCAATAAAAATAATAACTAAAATGGCTTTTAAAGACATAGACCCTACAAAAAGATAGTAATAGTAAAAACAAAAAGTTAAAAAGCAGAGGGATAAACTTAAGGTGTAGAGTGTTCATTGTTTTTTTTTTTTTTTTGCTTGCTTGTTTGTTTATGCAAATGGTATTAAAGTTGCCATCAGATTAAAATAATAGTTTATAGGATAGTATTTGCAAGCCTCTCGGTAACCTCAAACCAGAAAAACATACAATGAATATGCAAAAAATAAAGAGCAAGAAACTAACTTATATCACCAAAGAAAATTACCTGCACTAAGAGAAGACAGGAAGGAAAGAAAGAAGGAAGAGAAGTTCACAAAATAACCGGAAAACAAATAACAAAGGACAGGAGAAAGTCCTTACTTACCAATAATAACATTCAATATAAACGGATTAAACTCTCCAAAAGACATAATCTGGCTGAAGAGAAGAAAAAAATAAGACCCAATGATCCACTGCCTATAAGAAACACACTTCACCAATAAAGAACACATGAACTGAAAATAAAGGGATAAGAAAAGATATTCCATGCCAATGAAAACCAAAAAAGATGAGGAGTAGCTATACTCATATCAGACAAAATAGACTTAGAAACAAAAGCTATAAGAAGAGACACTATATAATGATGAAGGGGCCAATTCAGTAAGATAATAATTTTAAATATATATGCGCCCAACAGTGGAGCACCCAAATACATAAAGCAAATATTATGGGAAATAAAGAGAAAGATAGCCCCCAAAACAATAATAGCTGGAGACTTCAACACCCCACTTTCAGCAATCGACAGATCTTCCAGACAGAAAATCAACAAAGAAACATCAAACTTAATCTTCACTATAGACGAAATGGATCTAATAGATATTTACACAACATTTCATCTAAGAGCTGCAGAATATACATTCTTTTCCTCAGCACATGAATCATTCTCAAGGACGGACTATATGTTAGGTTGCAAAACAAGTTTACAACATTTTAAAAAATTGAACTCATATCAAGCATCTTCTCTGATCACAATGGAATAAAACTAGAAATCAATAACAAGAGGAAGTTTGGAAATTATATAAATACTTGAAAACTAAACAATATGCTCCTGAATGACCAGTGGGTCAATGAAGAAATTAAGAAGAAAATGTAAACATTTCTTGGAACAAACGATAATGGAAACACCACATACCAAAACTTGTGGAATATAGCAAAAGAAGTACTAAGAGAGAAGTCTGCAGCTATATGTTATCTGTATCAAAAAAGAAAAAAAAACTTCAAATAAACAACCTAACAATGCATGTTAAAGAACTAGAAAAGCAAGAGCAAATCAAACCCAAAATTAGTAGATGAAAATAATGAATACCAGAGCAGAAATAAATAAAAGTGAAATGAAGAAACCAATGGAAATAATGGATGAAACAGAAAGTTGGTATATTAAAAAAAAAAACAAAACAAAATTAACAAACCTTTAGCCAAACTAAGAAAAATAAGAGAACAGACCCAAATAAATAAAATCAGAGATGAAAAATGAGACATTGCAACTGATGCTGTAGAAATTCAAAGGATCATTAGTGGCTACAATGAGCAACTATATGGCAATGCATTGGAAAATTCTACACAAATTCCTAGATACATACAACCTACCAAGATTTAAACATGAAGAAATCTAAAACCTGAGGAGGCCAATAACAAGCTATGAGATCCAAGCCATAATAAAAAGTCTCCCAAAAAGGAAAGCTGGGGATGTAAAGGCTTCACTGCTGAATTCTACCAAACATTAAAGAAGAACTAATACCCAACCAACCCTACTCAATCTATTTCAAAAAAATAGAGGAGGAGGAAACAATCAAACTCATTCTACAAGGCCAGTATTACCCTGGTACCAAAACCAGATAAAGACACACCAAAGAAAGAAAACTACAGGCCAATATTTGATGACTATTGATGCAAAAATCCTCAACAAAATATCAGCAAACTGAATTCAACAATATATTAAAAAGGTGATTCATCATGACCAAGTGGCATTTATTCCTGGGTTGCAAGGATGATTCAACATACAAAAATCAATCAGTGTGATACGTCATACCAAAAGAATGATGGAAAGAAACCATAGGATCATTTCAATTGATGCTGAAAAAGAATATGATGAAATTCAATACCCCTTCATAATGAAAACCCTCAAAAGACTGGGTACAGAAGGAATATACCTCAACATAATAAATGCCATATATGATAGATCCACAGCTAGTATCATACTGAATAGGGGAAAAACTGAAAGCCATTCTTCTGAGATCTGGAACACAAGGATGCCCACTTTCACCACTGCTATTGAAGACAGTACTGGAAGTCCTAGCCAGAGCAATTAGGCAACAGAAATAAATAAAGTGTATCCAAATTGGAAAGGAAGAAGTCAAATTACCATTGTTTGCAGATGACAATGATCTTAAATTGGAAAAAATCTAAAGACTCCAAGAAAAAACTATTAGAATTGATGATCAAGTTTAGTAAAGTTGCAGGATACAAAATCAACAATCAGTAGCATTTCTACCTCCCAATAGTGGAAAAATTGAAAAAGAAGACAAAAATAATCCCATTTCCAATAGCTACAAACAAAATTAAGTATTTAGAAATTAATATAATCAAAGGCATGAACGATCTCTATAATGAAAACCATAAAATACTGATAAAAGAAACGGAAGAGGCCACCAACAAATGAAAAAATATTACATGTTTTTAGATTAGAAGAATCAATATTGTTAAAAATGTCCACACTACCAAAGCAATTTAGAGATTCAATGCAATCCCTATCAAAATATCAATGACATTCGTCACAGAAATAGAATGAAAAAATTCTAAAATTTATAGGGAACTACAAAAGAATAGCCTAAGCAAAAAGAACACAACTGGAGGAATCACAACACCTGAGTCTTCAAATTATACTACTGAAATAGAGTAACTTAAACAGCATGGTGCTGGCATAAAAACAGACACAGAGACAAGCAGAACAGAGTAGAGAACACATAAACAAATCCCTACACCCACATTGAACTCATTTTCAACAACGGCACCAAGGACATATACTGCAGAAAGTGCTGGGAAAACTGGATATCCATGGGCAGAAGAGTGAAACTAGATCCGTATCTCCCGCCATGTACAAAATTCAAATAAAAATGGATTTAAGACTTAAATCTAACACTTCAAACTATGAAACTACTACCAAACAACATTGCAGAAACTCTCCAGGACATTGGTCTTGGTAAAGATTTCTTAATACTCCACAATCATATGCAACCAAAGCAAAAATGGACAAATGGGATCACATCAAGTTAAAAAGCTTCTGCATAACTAAGGAAACAGTTAACAAAGTGAAGAGACAACCCACAAAATGGGAGAAAATATTTGCAAACTACTCATCTGACAAGTGATTAAAAACTAGAATATGTAAGAAGCGAAAACAATGCTATAAGAAAAAAAATCTAATAATCTGATTTTAAAAAGGGCAAAACAGTGAATACGCAGTTCTCAAAAGAAGACATATAAATCGCCATTAGAATATGAAAAGGTATTCAATATCACTGATCATCAAAGAAATGTAAAGCAAAACTAAAATGAGATACCATCTCACCCCAGTTAAAATGTTTTATATCCAAAAGACAGGCAATAACAAATGCTGGGGAGCATGTGGAGAAAAGGGAACTTTGTACACTGTTGGTGGGAATGTACATTAGTGCAATCATGATGGAGTACAGTTTGGAGGTTCCTTAAAAAACTAAAAATACAGCTGCCCCATAATCCATCAATCTGACTTCTGGGCATATACCCCAAGGCAAGGAAATCAGGATATTAAAAAGATATCTGAACTCTCATGTTTTTTTGCAACTTTGTTCACAATAGCCAAGATTCTGAAGCAATCTGTGTCTATCAACAACAGATAAATGGATAAAGAAAATGTAGTTGCTGCGTGTGGTTGCACACACCTGTAATCCCAGCACTTTGGGAGGCTGCAGAGCGAGGATTACCTGAGGTCAGAAGTTTGAGACCAGCCTGGCCAACATGGTGAAACCCTGTCTCTACTAAAAATACAAAAAAAAAATTAGGCGAGCATTGTGGCGGTCGCCTGTAATCCCAGCTACTCGGGAGGCTGAGGCAAGAGAATCGTTTGAACCCGGGAGTCAAATTTGGAGGTGAGATTGTGCCACTGCACTCCAGCCTGGGTGACAGAATGGGACTCTGTCTCAAAAACACAATAAAAATAAAAATAAAGAAAATGTAGTACATATACACAATGGAATACCACTCAGCCATAAAAAATGAGATTCAGTCATTTGCAATAGCACTAATGGATCTGGAGATCATTATTTTAACTGAAACAAGCCAGGCACCTAAAGACAAACATCACATGTTCTCACTCATTTATGGGATCTAAAAATCAAAATAATTGAACTTATAAAGATAGAGAGTACAAAGATGGTTACCAGAGGCTGGGAAATATAGTACGGTGGTGGAGGAGAAGTGTGGATGGGTAATGGGTACAAAAAATATATAGTTAGAAACCATTAATAAGACCTAGTATTTTGAATAGCACAACAGTGTGACTATAGTCAATAATAATTTAATTGTACATTTTAAAATAAGTTAAAAATATAATTGGATTGTTCGTAACTTGAAAGATAAATTATTGAGGGGATACATACCTCATTTTCCATGATGTGATTATTAATGCACTGCATGCCTGCATCAAAACATCTCATGTATTCCATAAATATATACACTTACTATGTATCCACAAAAATTTTCAAATATGCAAATTAGTAAACAAGAAATAATGAGGAGGAAAAGTTAAATATTACTCCAAGCGTTCAAGCCTGAGAATATGGATGTATGAATGGTACGGTAGAGATGGAGAAAGGAATGTGAGGAGATTCAAACAATTTTATTTTGTGCACATAAAATTAGAAGCAGCTCTAAACAGAACATGTTACATACAACTGTCCAATAAGCATTGGAAAAACCTGAATTAGAATGGAAATAGAGCCAAATCTTTGAGATGCTGACATTGAAGTGATAGTTAAAGCTAATAAAACAACGATGACTTCACCAGAATGGAGTATGTATGGTGGGAAGACAGCTGAGGATAAAACCTCAGACAATGCTTGTTAAGGAGCCAGAGGAAGAAATAATCCCCTGGCCAGGATTAAATGAAGAAAGTGATATTACTGATAAAGGAAAGAGTTTTAGTAAGGGAGAAGAGATAGTGTCTAATTTAAGTAAGAGTCTGAGAAAAATGAGAGCAAGAAACTTTAAAAATCAGTTTTAATATAATAATCGAGATTGAGTAGATGAAAAAGACAATGTGAGGAGTTCAGATGTACAAGTAACAGCACAATATAACCTGTTCTTCTAAGAAATGTTTCAAAGTAGAAAAGGAATTAAGTCTCGTTTTTTGAGAAGCAGGGTCAATGTAATTAAAAAAAAGTAGAGAGGCAGTTTAGCATTTATCATGATATGGTAATTTACAAAAATCCAGATAAATATATTTATATAACTCAGCCAATATAAAGACTATAAATGGAAAGAATACATAAGTATGCTCTATATAACATGATTCTTGTCATTTTTGTTAGGAGATTGTATTAGGAGATAGAAGATCTAGTACTATATACACACCAAACAGAATGCATCATTAGAGGAGTTGACATGACAAATACGAAGAAAGGAGAATAGTTGACTGAAGTGTGATATCAAAGGGAAAAACAAATGAACAAAGAATATATCTAATACTTATCTTCTTAAAACAGTATAATAAATGTGTCAAATTTATCAATCAGGGGCAAAGAGGCAAAAATCTGGTGAGGCTTAAAAAGCATGGCCAGGCGCAGTGGCTCACGCCCATAATCCCAGCATTCTGGGAGGCCAAAGTGGACAGATCACTTGAGGTCAGGAGTTTGAGTCACAAACATAGTGAAACCCCGTCTCTACTAAAAATACAAAAACTAGCCGGGCATGGTGGTGCACACCTGTAATCCTAGCTACTCGGGAGGCTGACACAGGAGAACTGCTTGAACCCAGAAGGCGGAGGTTGCAGTGAGCCGAGATTGCACCATTACACTCCAACTTCGTGGACAAAAGCGAAACTCCATCACACACACACACACACACACACACACACACACACACACACAGATGAAGAGAATATTGTCAGGAATAGAAAATATTTAGATCAGCTTCTCATTCCTCAGAAAAAAAAGATACTATATTATGGTATTGGCCACAATTAATGAGCTGGAGAACAACAAAAGCAAAAAGAAAACACAGAATACCAAATACCACGTTTTCATTTTAAGTGGGAGCTAAATGATGAGAACACATGAACACATAGAGGGGATCAACACACACTGGGGCCTATCGGAGGGTAGAGGGTAGGAGGAGGGAGAGTATCAGAAATAATAACTAATGGGTACTAGGCTTAATACCTGGGTGATGAAATAATCTGTACAAAAAACCCCCACCACATGAGTTTACCTATGTAACAAACCTGCACTTGTATCCCTGAACTTAAAAGTTAAAAACGAAAGCAAAAACCTCAGTTTTTTTTTTTTTTTTTTACTAGTTTTAAGTCATTTTATAGTCTTTTACATTGAAAAAAGTTTCTAACAACTTTTCCACAGGGGCGAGGGACTACTCCATTTTTAGTAACAAGCTAGAACAATCCTCATTCATTTACCACTTATTCTCAGTCTGATTACTTCTACAGATTTCTGCCTTATAATGTCCCAAGTTAAGTACTGACAGATGACAACTTCAACAAAATGCATACATACAGCAATGGTCTCGGACAACAAAAATGTTCTATGGCTATTCTGTTCAATTTGATAACAGTTAGACACATGTGGCTATTGAGCATTTGCAATGTGGCTCATGCAAATGAGGAACTGAATTTACTTAATTTTAACTGATTTAAATTTATGTTTCAATACCCAAATGTAGCTAGTGGTTACTGCGGTGTTAGATGCAGTGTAGGTCTAGAGAAACATACTATAGTATACCCAACAGTTACAAAACAGGAAGCCATTTAACAAACATTTCAAACAATTAACAGTAAAGTCCACATCAGGAAGAAAACATGAAGGGAGTTAGTTCTCAGGTAATATCAAGATGCATCCCTTATTAATCTTTAAGCAAACAGCAGATTCCAGTCTATTATGACATCTACAATAGCAGCACAGTACAATGAAATCAATTCTCTCTGTAGACTTGCCATGAGCATCATAACAATAACAACTCTGTTGACCTGCCTATGAATGTCAAGTGATATGGAAATGTTTTGCAAATTACATAACATGCAAATGTTAGCTGTTATTATCATTATCTACACACAAATTTCAAAGGCAGTTGAAATAAGATGATTCCTAAGGTCCCTTCCAACTGAACAAGGCCTTGATTCCATAATTCTGTACTTGCAGTATCTCCATACGCACAGCTGTCATAATTTTCCACCTGCCACATATACTGATATACTCTGTATCTGCATACATTTATAGATCATCATTACCTTTGAAATGTATTATCTGTTTGAATCGCTATAATACATTAATCAATACCATGATGTTTCATGCAATGATGTTTAACAAAAAATATCAATGCCTCTTACCTAAATATAACAGAGTAGTGAAATGTTCTATTCTTGGCATGGCATTTATTTATTATTTACTTCTTAATAATGCATCATGCCAAATTATGTGTTATTTTACTTGGCAGTCTATAGAAAAATGTGCATAGACCATCCAAAAGGTACAAGGATAGAAAAATACTAAAATAATATTCTTAAAGGAAGAAGATGCAAAGAGCTCGAAGGGTAGCAGGAAAGAAAAATCACATAAATGTCTATATAGTACAATATAAATTGGTAGTCACAGGCAACAAAAGCAAAAATAAATAAGCAGGACTACATCAACCCAAAAAGTTTCTGCACAATAAAAGAAACAGTCAACAAAATGAAAAGGCAACCTACAGAATGGGAGAAAATATTTGCAAACCATATATCCAATAAGGGGTTAATATTCAAAATATATAAGGAACCCATACAACTCAACAGCAAAAATAGAAACAAATAACCTGATTAAAAACTGGGTAGGGGACCTGACTAGATATTTTCCCAAAGACAACATACAAATGGCCAATAGGTATATGAAAAAATGCTCAAAATCACTAAACATCAGAGAAATGCAAATCAAAACCACAATGAGATATCATCTCACTCCTGTTAGAATGGCTATTACCAAAATATCAAAAGATAAGAAGTATTGGAAAAATGTAGAAAAGAGAATTCTTGTCTGCTGTTGGTGGAAATGTAAATTGGTATAGTCATTATGGAAAATAGCATGGTTTCTCAAAAAATTAAAAATAGAATGCCTATATTATCTAGCCACTTCTGAGTATATATCCAAAGGAAATAAAATCACTATCTTGAAAAGACATCTGCCTTCCCATTGCAGCATTACTCACAGTAGCCAAGATACAGAACAATCTAAGTATACTACATGAGATAAACTGATACAGAAAATGTGATACACACACACACACACACACACACACACACACACAATGGAATATAAATCATCCTTTAAAAACAAGGATATTCTCCCACTTGCAACAACATGGAAGAACCAAGAGAACATCATACTAAATGAAATAAGCCAAACAGAAAGACAAATAGTGCATGATCTCATTTATATATGAAATCCAAAAAACAAAGTCAAATTCATAGTAAAAGAGTAGAATGGTGGTTACAATAGACAGGATGGGAAGAGATAATGGTCAAAGGGCACAAACTTTCAGTCATAAGGTGAATAGTTCTCGAAACCTAACGTACAGCATGGTAATAGTAGTCAATAATAACGTATTGCATACTTAAAATTTGCTAAGAGAGTAGATTTCAAATGCTCTTACCTCACATGGACACACATACATAGATAACTATGAGAGGTGATGAATATGTTAATTAGCTTGTTTGTGGTAATTATTTCACAATGTGTATATACATCAAAGCATCTTGCTGTATATCTTAAACATGTACAATTTTATGTGTCAATAATACCCCAATAAAGCTGGAAATATATAAATTGGTAGCTGTAAAGAGAGACATGGATACAGGGTGTTAAGGAAGCAAATATCACCACCTAGGTAAGCACTCTGAGAAAGGCATTTTAGTGAATGAGAAGCATGAGTAGAATCTGGAGGAATAAACAGGAGTTATCCAAATAAAGGCTGAGAAATAGTCAAGGTAAGGGGACTAGCATGTTTAAAAAGGCATAGGGCTGAGAATAAGCTGTATGTAGGGAGCTAAACATAGTTTGTTTTTGCTGGAATATGAATTGTAAAGCAAGAAGGAGTGAAACGAGGCTGATGAAATAGGCTAGCACTTGAGCATTTTGAAAGAGCTTAAAATTTATCTTGTACATGAAGAGGGGGGCTCCCTGAAGTGATATAAGCAGAAGAGTGTTATGATCAAATATGCCACTGACATCAATTTCTCTGGTAGCAATATGATTTAAGGGGAATAAAAAAGAGTGAGGGAGAATTCTGCCAATAAGGTTTTCTACAAAGATTTATTTCTGACTTGCTTTCATTCAATGTGTTACATAAGGTAATCTTCATTACAGAATGGCTTTGGGTATAAAAGTTTCATTTACAATCTCTTGGGTAAAGCAAACACCTTTACATAAAAATGACTTATTGGTTATATATTGAAACTGTAGAAAGAAGACCACAGAAGATTTATGCAAAAATGTCACATAAAATCATTAATATAATTTTGTTGGTTTAATCATTAATAAATTAAAAATAGTTGGATTTTCATGTTTTCTGAGACTCAAGTTCAATACTTTAACACTTTTATCTCACTATAAAAACCTAGAACATTATTGATGCCAAAAACTGAGAAAGTAGTAAGACTGAGTATATAGAGACTCTCAGGTTTATAAAGGCTCTAGAAGAGATGTAAGAGAGAAAAATCCTAAGCTTACTTTTTTTCTTTTGAAATATAAAATCCATTGATTTACCAGTCAGGTGGAAGATATATTCTAATTGCACTATTGTTTTACTTTGATCATCATGAATACGCATTCAGGTTAGGAATTTTCAACAACAGAAAGAACTGTATTGCTCTATATCCACTATATCCAGAGACAAATTGATCAACAGGTTTCTATATAGAGAGGTTATTTAGTCAAAAGATGTGGACTTGAGTTCTAGTCCTGCCTTACTGCCATATAACTTGCAGGTTATTTAACCTGTCCCAGGCTGTTGCCTCATATCTGAAACTTAGACAAAAATATCTGCCTCCCAAATTTATTATAAGGGCCAAATGAGATGGTATATTTGGAAATACTTCATAAATTGTAAAATGTTATACAAACAGATGTACCTTTAGACATAGTTTATATTCATGTTTTTCCTCATTTGAAGATCCACTCTGTTATAGAGTGAGTGCAACACACAGGAAGAACTTGATCCTCATGTCCTTTTAGGTTGGAATTGCTCATCTCTAAGTACAAACTTAGAGAAGGCAAAGCTTTTGATTAAATAATTGTATACCATGAGAAACTAGCTTACCATTGGTTTTGTTATTTAACAAATATTTATTGATGAATATCTATGTTCCAGGCACTGTCCTTGTTCTGGAGATAAGATGTTGAACAATACATAATCCCTATCATCAAATTGTTTACAGTCTAGTGAAATGTGCAGAAAAATAATCAGATTGTTTAATAAGCACCACGATGGGTTAAGAACAGACTGCTGTGCAGTGCTAAACTACTCACCAAGCAACCAAGAAACTTGATTTTGTGAAATAAACATGACACTCAATACTTCCAAGAATAAAATAATCAAAATAGTTACTATTAGGAAACCAAAATTTTAGACTTCATTGCACTTAAAATTGTGTTTATTGTGAATAACATGGTGGTAGGGCAACAGCCATATATCTTATATGACTTTTAGTATTTGAGGATTCTAAAATGCCTTAGTTTGGGCTCTGGTGTCATATTGTGGAAGGATCAGAGGCAACTTCCTAGAGGAAGTGATGTGTAAATTGAGGTTATATTAACAACCTAATGGGACAGACTAAGAGTAGCAAATAATAACTCTCTCCTCCAACATTCAGGATCACACATTTGACATGAGATTTGGGTGGGGAAATAAATCCAAACCATATCCAAAGCCTTTCCACATATTTTCCCTAACACAATTCTTCCAACTTCAGTTCCTCTCATCCTTCTAACCTCAATAATACTGAGAATAAATAAATGATGAATGGATCATGGGGGTGGATTTCCCCCTTGTTGTTCTTGTGATAGCGAGTGAGTTCTCACAAGCTCTGGTTGTTGAAAGGAGTGTAGTACCTCCCCTTGCTCTTTCTCCATCTCTGGCCATGTAAGATGTGCCTGCTTGTTTTTCACCCTCTGCCACTATTTTAAGTTTCCTGAGGCTTCCCAGCCATGCTTCCTGTACAGCCTGCAGAACTTTGAGTCAAACCTCTTTTCTTTATAACGTATCCAGTCTCATATAGCTCTTTAATAGCAATGCAAGAATGGACTAATACAGCTTTAGAAATGGAAATTTTTAAAAGAACTTAAAAGGCACTATGACTGAGGCATACAGAGCAACAAGTCTTGAGATATGAAAGAGAAATACTGAGATGAACTGAAGAGAGAAAACTTGGGAAATCTAATAATATGTTGTCTTGAACGTCAGTTTTATGAGTATTTTTTAATTAGGATAAAATATGAGTTTTATTCTGAGGCTAATGAGCAAGCTATCAAAGAGTTTCAATCAGGGTCTGATATGACTACTATATCAAACTTCTGAACCACTTTAATTATCCTATCATAATCCCATATCCTTTTGTTTAAATTCCATGATGTTTTATTGTTTACTAAAATTGAGAAGTAGAATATATTGTTTCTGCATATATATGTAGCAAAGTATATAAATATCAACTAAGAGGATGCACGCCAATGCTTATGCATGCCTCTGAGGAAGGGGCCTGAGCAGAAATACAAACAACTTTATAAAAAGTTCTGATGCAAATATGACCAAATCTTAATATTTATCAATCTGTAATGTTGGTCCATGTGTGCTTGTTACACTGTTCTACATTTCTTTCTGTCATTCAATTTTTTCCAAATTATAAAATAAAAGAGAAAGATATTATTAAATCTGACATTTTCCAAGATAGTATATAAAGACAACTCTGGAGAAGTGGGGCCTAAGAACCACTATGGGTAATTCAAAAAGGGCAACAGAAACCATATATTGCACAAACTGACTTTGGTAACACTGGTTGTCTCTTGCAGACTAGTAGTTAAACATAATTAAAATTTAGAGAAATTGTTGTACAGAAATATAGTTCAAAAGCCTTAAATTTTTTAACACATGAGGTCTGTAAAATAAAAGTCATGCTTGTATAAACGGCTGAGAACTACTTTTTCTTCTGTCAGTGAAGATGGCTAATTCTTCCACATCTTGTATAATATTCCTCTACAAAATTCTATTTGAGGTCTCTCCCACGTGGTCATCTAAAGTTAGCTCCAACTACTCTAGTCTTTCACTTCACAATGAAAAACTAATGTCCTAATAATTGAATGAGTGTGTAAAATAACTTTTTTAGCATATAGAGATGTGAGGGTATAGGCAAAAGAGAGGCTAAACGTTTTTTCAGTATTCATGTGAGTCTAACAAATCAAAAAAATTGAAATTTCAAGACTGAAGTAAAAATGTCAAGGTGTTCAATGATCAGAAAATTCATTAGAGTGGGCTGAGCATGGTGGCTCACGCCTGTAATCCCAGCACTTTGGAAGGACAAAGTAGGCAGATTACAAAGTCAGCAGTTTGAGACCAGCCTGGCCAACAGGGTGAAACCCCATCTCTACTAAAAATACAAAAAAAAAATTTAGCCTGGCATGGTGGCATATGCCTATAATTCCAGCTACTTCAGAGGATGAGGAAGGAGAATTGCTTGAACCCAGGAGGTGAAGGTTGCAGTGAGCCGAGATCGTGTCACTGCACTCCAGCCTGGGAGACACAGCCTCCACCTTGGGAAAAAAAAATTCATTAGAGTGAGACTGTAATCCCTGTAACTTTAATAGCTGTGTTTTGACAGCCTGAAGAGGCAGTGAGTTAATTCCCATTATGAACCAAGTTTGTTTATTTTGCATGTCTTGAAACAAGGCCTAAATGGTTTTGAATGACCTACAAGATAACTCTACTGGTATACATATTTTATGTTTTCATCAGTTATATATTTGCTACTCTTAGTCTGTCCCATTAGTTTGTTATTATTTTCAAAGAAGGAACCCTATATTCAACTTGTCTTTTTACTTTCTCAAGGTTCTCCGTACACCCTATAAATATAATTTGAATTTATCTGTTATCAGTATTTTATTGCATTGATTTGATATTTTCACTTTCCATAATAAATATTATACATTGGTTTTACATAGGAGATACAAAAATGCAACTCATATAGCCATATTGTTGGAAATAAAATTTCTAATTGCAAAACTAGTACAGTACATTTAGTTTCTTCACACTTCACAAAAATAGACTGAATTTCACATTTTTTAAAACATTTTACATGTGAGTTTGGTTTTAAACTTTAATCTGCATGATCTCAGAAGATATTTTTAACAAAAATGGTTGAGCCTTTACTGCAAGATTTGCATTATAGAAAAGATATCAAGAACTTTACAGTCACAGAATGAGGCTAACATTTCTTTATAATAGAAAGCCTCTCTAGCTTCCAGATATTCAAGTTGCTTATGGTAATGACCATCTACTATATCTCAAGGAAAGGAAACTCTATAGGGTCTAAGCAATGGGAGGCACTTTTTCCCTTGTAACAAACTCAAATAAAGGGTACAAGCAAAACTAAAATCAAACACTATCATAAATAAAAATATAAATGAAACATTAATCTCTTTAATTCAACATTATTCACTTGGCTATCAGAAAATAGAGATGGTATGGTATATAATTTCCAATATTAGTTTAAAAAAATTCCTCAGGCCCTATATGTTTGTCTCTTTTATCTACTTAGGTTGTATTTTCTTGTACAAATTTGAACAATTTCTTTTCAGTAATTGTGTGCAGTATTTGAAAAAGTGTCAGTTATATCCAGGTATGCAAAAAAAGTTTTAGATCATTGATGGTAAGATATTAAATCCTAATAAATACTAAATTGTCCAAGTAATAGTACTATCTTAAATCTAGGCTTAATTTGGTACACCTTGAAAAGAGATATTCCATAGAATCCACATCCATTTAAGTTTCCTAGTACTAACACTGAGTACTGACTGATTATTAACCAGAATTTTGTGCTTGGACAAAATCCAACAGGTCATTTATTGCCCCCACACAAACCTACCAGTCATATTCCAGCAGATTATGCTTAAAATACCAACTCTCTCTCTCTCTCTCTGTCACACACACACACACACACACACACACACACTACAAACACACTATAGTACTGAGGAGAGAGATGTTACATTCAAATAAACCAATATTGTTGTCCTCAAAATTCTAGTATAACGCTATACTAGAATTCTTCATAGATTCATTGCTGTGGCAGACTGTATTATGATTTCCAAACATATACTGCCATTTTTTTAAAGGGAATAGTAAACTTCCTTGAACCATTGAAGTCAATCATGGCTATGTGACTTGTTTTGACCAATGAATTGTGAGTAGATGTGCTAGGTCTCATTTTCATACAGAACCTTTAAGAACCAGTGCATGGTTCAACATGTTCTCTTCCCTGCCTGCCATAATGACCAGCAATGTTCTAGAAGAGGCTACTCTATCAGTGTGGGCTTTGAAGTGAACAGTATATAGAGTAGTGCTATAGCAACCCAAGATGCACATGGAGCATGAGCATTGGATATGAGCATTATTAAAAGCCACTAATATTTTCAGGTTGTTTGTCACTGCAGCTTAATCTAGTCTACCTTGACTGATACAACTCTGCACCAATCTAAGGGAAACATAAAACAGACATGCATGTGAAGACATAACCAATGCAGAGTTTAATGCAATAACCATTTCATTAGTTTTCCAGGCTGTATCTCTTCATTTCATGGGCTATGAGAGTTATTTTTTAGAGGTTCTATGTCAAGTCTCACAGATTGTTACCCACAATCAACCTCAGGTTACATTCTGCTACCTTCTCGCAAATCTAGTATTTTCCAATCTATTTTCTTTTTCTTTTTTTGAGATGCAGTCTCACTCTATTGCTCAGGCTGGAGTGCAATGGTGAAATCTCAGCTCACTGCAATCTCTGCCTCCTGGGTTCAAGTGATTCTCCCACCTTGGCCTCCCGAGTAGCTGGGATTACAGGCATGCACCCCCATGCCTGGCTAATTTTTGTATTTTTAGTAGAGACAGGGTTTCCCCATGTTGGCCAGGCTGGTCTAGAACTCCTGACCTCAGGTGATCCACCTCCCTCGGCCTCCCAAAGTGCTGGGATTACAGGCGTGAGTCACCATGCCTGGCCCAATCTGGTTTTTACGGATAAATTTTGACTCATTTTATGTTTGATTTGTGCTCACTTATCCTAACTACTTGATTCTGACCAGTTCTTCAACCTACCACTGTCATTTACAATTTCAATCCATTATTTTACTTGTGTTAGGGCCTAATTTTATTTGAATTACCTATTTGATGTTGGTGGTCTTTCTGACTCAACCCAAGCAGACTGGGATGTTAAAAACTACTTCTTCCGCAGAGGCGAAATGCCTTAATAAATTAGTGCCTATAACTGTTAGGTTGATGCAAAAGTAATTGTGGTTTTTGCCATTAAAAGTAATATTAATAGTATGACATATGACAAAAATATGGTAATTCAGAGAATAGGAAGATAATGGAAGTACAAGACATAATAAGGATTAAAAGTAATGGCAAAAACCGTGATTACTTGTGCACCAACCTAATCGTAACTAAAATGTATTTGGTTTGCTGCTTTTATCTTATGTAGGTATGAAAATCTATGTCATGTAATTCATGTAAGGCACAGTATGATGTAATAAATCCTTAAGATGTTACTAATAATTATTACTGCTTCTTGTTTTACCAACCTTAGTGCCTTCCCATGTCTACTACCACTATCCCAGTTTCTAGCACTGGTTCTTCCTTTCTTATTACAAGTGTGCAATAACCACTTTTTAATTAATAACTTATAACTGATGTTTCAAAGAACAAGCCTAATCCTTTTGGATATGTATTTACTACAGAGGGACTATAACGTACTAATAACTACAGTTATAAGTTGAAAACTTTAACCGAACTCCTTTATAAATGTATAGGCTCTGGGCTGTTATTACCTATAAATAGTTGAACCTCCTGATCCACACTTCTCAATCATTCAGCCTGTGGTAAAATCTAGAGAATCTACATTTTTAATATGCTTTCTCAGCTCAATCACGGTCCATGGAAACATGGTCCACAAAGGAAACACTGTTCTTAATTATATGCATTTTCTTCCCACCTCATATTTGTCTCCTTCTAAAGTATGAGTACAGCACAATTGCTATTAACTTTGGCTCCATATTAGAATCACTTGAGGCATCACTTTAAAAATACTGATGCCTAACTCCATTACAAAGAGTCTAATTTAATGAGGCGTGGATGGGGCTCAGGCATCAGTGTTTTGAAACAGTTCTTTACTTGATTCTAAACCTCTAATGTTTCTAAATTTCTGTAATCACTTTTGGTGAACTTTTAAGGGAAAAATAATTATATAATTCTTTCAACAAACACTTATTTGCCAGGCACTGGAGACACAGAAGTGCATGGGGCCTACTCCTGCTTCCAAGTCTGTCACAGCAAATCTTTTCTTAAATGAACTATTATTGTTGGCTTGGTTCTTTAAAAAGAATAGTCACAGTGCATCACAAATGGTAGCATATCAGGGACTCTCCCCTGAGGTTTATTTTATCACTGATGAGGGTTAAAAATAGCCTAACTCACCTTTCTACATCTGTACCCCTATATATAATATAAATAAGGGTAAAAGTTACCTCTTTTTAGGGTCTTTGTAAGAAAACTATAAAAGCCTCTTCAAAGGTGGACTGCAAAGAAAGACTCAAATACAGTAATTCAAGAGTAGAAAGATAATGAAAGTACAAGACATAATAAGCAATAAAATTTTGAGAACATTATATTCACAATTGTAAAGATGAGCATGTGTAAACTGTATAACCTAGTAATTACACTCCTAGGTATATACTTAAATGTAAGTATATAACAAAATGGTCCATAATCAGAAGAATGGATAATCATACTGGGATATGCACATGATGCACAGAATTCAACATTATAAGCAGTGAAAATGAATGAACTACAGCTACAGAAGAAAACATGCATGAATTCGGAAATACATCAATTGAAAAGACAAGCATAATCAAATGATACATTTAGAGAAGTATATGAAACTATTTTTAGAAAAAATAAAATGATAAACCCCTTGAGAAGGCAAGCTGATGAAATGGGGGAGAAGCTCAAAAGTAACTGAAACAATATTGGTAATGTTGTAGTTATTAAATTAGATGGCAGATTCATGAGTATTATTATTCTTCATAACATACATATATTAGATGTATTCTTTTGCATGTATGTAAGTTGCATAAATTTCAAAACGTAACACAGTGAAGAAAAATGTCTGAGAAATAAGATCTAACATTTGCTATCTAAAAGGAATTGATTAGTACATCCCCATCTATTCTCCTTCTGATATTACTGATGGTGATACTATCTTTAAAAGCACTTTGGCAGGATGGCTCTGATAACATGCAATGGTCTTGGATTATAAAATAATAAACTTATGAAAACAATCTATTTCTGCATCCATATTAATATGATACACAGTACATCTTTAAGTTTTGCTCACAAGCCAGGTCAGTGTCAGAAAGCTAGAAGAATAATAAATTATTATGCCCCATTCTTCTAAAGAGTGCTTTGTTAAGTATTAGTATGCAATGATTTCATCACCCTTATCTCTTCATTCTGAGCCTTCAGAAAATATGCAGCTGCCAATAATTAGGTGTATTTAATAACATGAATGAAAATTTCTTGTATGTGTATTTATATCTATTTTGATAATATTCTCATTATACATATGCCTTTGAGAAGATACAGGTACACATATGTAACATACCTTCAGTTTTGAAAACTTTTATTTTTAGTTTTTATATTTTTCTTCAGAAAAAAGTCTTTAAGTTATCTGGGTATTATCTCTGATAGTTCTATAACTTCTGACTTACTATATTAGCATTATATGAAAAATTTGAAAAGATATTGCTTCTTTATAATTAATGTAAAAGGCTGAAGAAAAATTAAAGGGTGAAGCATAATTGCACTGAAGTAAAAGTATTATTTGTTTAAACAGAAAGGAAGTGAAAAAATACTGTTGGTAGGAATGTAAATTAGCAGAGCCATTATGGAAAACAGAATATAGATTTCACAAAATATCATATGATCCAGCAATCCCACTACTGGATATTTATTCAATGGAAAGGAAATCAGTATGTCCAAGAGATACCAGCATCTCCGTGTTTATTACAGCACTATCGACAACAACCAAGATAAAGAATCAACCTAAATGTTAATCAACAGATGAACGGATGAAGAAAATGTGGTATATATACGCAATGGAATACTATTCAGCCCTAAAAAGAATTAAATCCTATAATTCAAAGCAACATGGATGAGTTTAAAGGACATTATGTTAAGTGAAATAAGTCAGGCACAGAAAGATAAATATTGCATGTTTTCACTCATATGTGAAAGCTAAAAAAACAGCTCATAGAAGTAGAGAGTAGACTGTAGTTATGAGAGGTTGGGAAGGGTAGAAGAAAGGAGGGGATAGGGAGAGATTGGTTAATAGATACAAAATTACATCTAGATAGGAGGAGCAAATTGTAGTGTTCTATAGCACTGTAGAATGAATACAGTTACCAATAATTTATCTTATATTTTCAAAAAGCTGGAAAAGAGGATTTTAAAAGTTCCCACCATAAAGAATTGATAAATATTTGAGATGATGGATATGCTAACTACCCTGATTTGATTATCATAGATTGTATACATGTACTGAAATATGACTCTGTACTCCACAAATATATACAATTATGTGTCAACTAAAAATAAAAGGAAAAAGTGAAAAAATAGAATCACATTTTATACTGCCTTCAATGAGTATGCTAATATAATCCATACTGTTTTTAAAAATGCATATAAAGCTTGTCCTGTTTTTTGGTCTCAAATGTCCCCGTTTCAATCTCAAGAGCCCCAATACAATTTTCAGGTCACCTAGAACGTCTGATTCAGGAGGGTTTAAACACTAACTCTGAGTATATAGTAAAAGTAGTATTTAAAGTTGTGTTTTAAACAACTATGAGACCATCCTGGACAGGCTTTTCATATGCTTTCAACACTTGCCACATGAACCATAGAATATATACCCTGCCTACACTAGCATAATTTCTATACCCATTTTACCTCTTTACATGTATTTAACTATAACTTGAACTTAATCTCTTTTTAAAACATACATCTGTATTACAATATATATTAACACATATAGTCTCCTTCACCTTTATATGTTTTGAGTTTTCCACTTATAACTCCAGTTTATTTGAATATGTGGATAGGGATGATACATTCCTAGGTGATCAAAATTAATTTCTGTATTATATTTGAACATGAATCTTTCAACATATCTTGCAGAAAATGAAGCACAGTAATGAATTTGCATTAAAATTTAAGGAACATTCTAAATTATAACCATATCTTTTTTTTAATCACTCATTTTAGAAATAAGGTCTTTCCTCATTGCCACTCAATACCAAAAGTAAGCAGAGCAACACTCCTTGAAATTTTCTGTGGAGAAAGAAATTAGATGAGTTTAGCAGTTCCAAATGCTTTTTTGCTACACAAAATAACTCGAGTGGCCATTTATTAAGCTCCCACTATATGCCAGATGGTGGGCTAAATCAGTTTCTAATCTTCACAACAGCCCTACAATAATCTAAAAATGGTAGGGATCCACTTTTACAGATAAAGAAAAATAATATTAGAGCTATGAAGTAATTTGTCCAAGTTTATACTGTTTGTTGAAAAGCAAAGCCAAGATGATGAACTTGGATCAACTTCATGTCAAAGCCCACTACATTATTTTGCCATAAATTATGAGGGTAAATGACATGAAATGTCAACTAAGAAGGTAAATGAAGTACTATTCATATACATGAATATAATTAAGTAAAATAAAATATGTATAATCAATAAAACTACAGGCCAAATTTCCTTGAATAAATCCTTAATGAAACTAAAAATTACTTCTGGGCTATTTATTTTAACAAAATTTTGTAATCTTTTCAAACAGCATTTACAAATTTGGCTTTAAGCATTTAAAACACAAATCCCAATTCAATAAGTCCTAGAAAAACTCTTATTTTCTCAAGTATTTACCTTGAGCAATTAACAACTGGATTAAGATAAAATAGATAAAATGGTTAAATTACATTTGAGCAGGAATATATTTAAAGACGGCTATATACTCAATATGCTCATTTATATCTTTATTTTAAGATGCAGATTTAGAGAGTGTTTCATAAATTATTTACTTTTATTTTCTTTATTTAAAATATTATATAGGTAACACAAGTGAATAGAAAGCACATACACATAATTTAAAGGAGGCTGCCATCCAAAAGAAACACTTTTAATACTAATCTTTAAAGAATATTTTTCCATTTACTTGAATAAAGGCTTAGAAAGCAAAATACATCTGACAAATAAATACGGAACAAAGTAAAACAAATCAACTGTCAGAAAGTCATAATAACAAGTAAAGACATTTATTACAGGAAAGACCAAAGCAACAGCACTGTTTCTGTGTAATTAGGATTATATTATTATAAATATTCTTCATAATAGTTTTCTGTAAAATGTTTTTAACATTATTCAGACAACCAGTGATAACCAAGAACATGGAAAATGGATCTAAAAAGGTTGGGAATGGCCGGGCGCGGTGGCTCAAGCCTGTAATCCCAGCACTTTGGGAGGCCGAGGTGGGCAGATCTCGAGGTCAAGAGATTGAGACCATCCTGGCCAACATGGTGAAATCCTGTCTCTACTAAAAATACAAAAATTAGCTGGGCATGGTGGCATGCGCCTGTAGTCCCAGCTACTTGGGAGGCTGAGGCAGGATAATTGCTTCAACCCAGGAGGCCGAGGTTGCAGTGAGCCAAGATTGTGCTACTGCACTCCAGCCTGGTGGTTGGTGACAGTGTGAGACTCTGTCTCAAAAAAAAAAAAAAAAAAAAAAAAGGTTGGAAATGAACAGACCCATAAGAGAGCAGAAAAAGATTTTTAGTAAATACAGTTTAGAGAGGACCAGTTCAGGTAAAAAGCGTATCGTCAAAATTTGAGTTTTAAGAGGAATTTTTCACTCTGTATTTAACATTTCAAAATCTGATTTAAAACATTCTTCAACATGTTTGAATTTTCCCTCAGCACCTAAATCAGATTTCACTGTAAATGTAGCTCAATAAAACTAACACCAAATGGAGAAAAAACATCTCTGACATTTATTTTTCAAAACTTCTTATGTTACTTCCTTTTATCAAGTCTTGTTATTCCTTACCCATTTTTGTAAACAATATTACTTTCATCTTTGTTTTTCACTTTACATTCACTGACTATTTTTATTTTATTTTACTTTTTTAACCTTTCTTTTAGGTTCAGGAGTACATGTGCAGGTTTGTTATGTAAGTAAACTGAGTGTCATGGGGGTTTGGTGTACAGATTTCATCACCTAAGTAATCAGTATAGTACTGAAAAGATAGTTTTTTGATCCTCACCCTCCTCTGACCCTCCACCCTTAAGTAGGCCCCAGTACCTGTTGTTGCCTTGTATACACATGTACTCAATGTTTCGCTCCCACTTATAAGTAAGAAGATGTGGTACTTGGTTTTCTGTTCCTATGTTAGTTTGCTTAGGATAATGACCTCCAGCTCCATCCGTGTTGCTGTCAAGGATGTGATCTCATTCTTTTTTATGGCTGCATAGTATTCCATGGTGTATATATAAATTTTCTTTTATCTTGTCTACTATTGATGGGCATTTAGGTTGTTTCCAAGTCTTAACTATTTTTAAATAAATCTCATTTGATTCTCACAATAACTCTGAGGTAGATGTGATTAATTCTGTTTATAGATGGCGAAAACAATGACATGGTTTGTCCAATGTGGAATCATCATGAATCAACAGGGCTGAATCTCAAATCTTCCAAGATTACAACCCTCTCCCTTGCCCCATGTATTTTAAGCTTCACCAAAGTTTCATCTTGCAAACCAATGCTTTTTTGCTTATTTCTTAAATAGTGACAATCTAATTTATCATGTTTGTGTTTGAAGTAGAGAACAAAAAAACGATACAGTAGAATAATTTTAGGTTAAGCTGATATCCATTAAGGAAGGCATCATGGCAATTATTTCAATGCTGACAAGTAGTGTATGGGTACCTGTCTCATTGTTCTGCTTCAGTTGCTGACAGTGTTCTAAATGAAGCTTCAGTTCTTTGTGAGAATTCTATTTAAGATTTTAAAACCAGTTTCTCTTTTTTTTTTCAAGTGTCATCATAACCAATCTTATGAGATGAGGAAATTGTTGGGGGGCGGGGCAGAAATTTCTTTAAAAGGCTTCAAATACAATGATCCAAATCCATCACAACTGGGAATAAGTAAAACAAATATAGTAGATTAAATAAATTCCTACAAATGAAAGTTTTAAAAAGAAACTGACATTAAATTTCTCCACTAATTTTAGTATTTATTTTAAATGTAAGTAGCCAATATTAAGAAGCACTTTCCTCTTAATTCACAGTAGCACCACTTTGTGTTAGGAAGGGGAAAAAAGGCATTTGTGACAGTTTATTTTTAGATATCGATTATCTCATCTTGCTGCAAAGGGAATAAAAATAATTAAAGCTGAGTGAAAAATAATTTGAAGCACAGTATATTTCAAAGCATAACCATCATCATAACTGTTCAGATGAGATTTCTTGAAAGGCTGGTAATAAATGTATGCCCTAGTTTTTTTTTAAGTCTATACCTTGCTTATTCAAATTGGCCTCTTTTACTGGCAGCTTAAGTTTAATTCCTGTCTTCAGATACTTTGTACAATTCCAATCAAATGCAGTGACTAGTATGTATATAATGGCTGAATTAGATGATTAGATGAACATTAACTGTTTGTAAGCATGTAATTTATTTTAAAGTATAGTTAAATATTTGTCTAAGTTGTGTTCCTCTGGCAAACTTAAAGCAGTATTTCTTCAATGTACTTAACATTCTTTTCTAACTCAAATTCATTTTAGAAAATGAAAATTCATTTGGAAAAAACACAGAAAAGTAGAGTCTAAATAAAATCACCCATAGTTTCAACATAAAGAAATAAACACTTAACTATTTTATTTCATTATTTTACCTATTAATCCTTATTCTTATTTCTACTACAGGTAGCAAGAGACCACAGAGCCCAAAAAAACTTGGTACTGAAAAGAGATATCATCACATAACAGTAGAAAAAGAACAGATTATTTAAAAGATAATTTAAAAGCACTAATATATCATGCCTATAATTACATTTCCTTTAAAAGACACGTTTGAATATGTTCTAGTCAAATCACCCAAGTCTCTTCCATTTCTCCATGCCTTATATGAGACTTAATTCAACCATTTATATCAGCTGCTGGACCCTGAAGGCATCTGATTTGGGGATTCCTGGATTAGATAATATCGAAGCGAAAAATCAGTTCGGGTAATTAGATCACTGTTAAAAGCTATTAGGCACATTTGCTTGTATGTATACAAAAGTAAGTAAAACTAATAGCGTCTTAAAGCAAAAATCTGAGATTGTTATCTGAATGGGGTAAATTTTTGAAAGGCAATATACCTTAGTCATCCCCATTGAAAGTGTGAGACTAACAGATATTATTTTATTATAATTGTTTATTTACAGGTCAGGTTCTTTTTATATTGTCTGGTAAGTTAACTGAGCTATATGCATAGTTTCCCAATAAATAATTACATATTTGATTTCTTTAGAATGATTTATCTTTGAGAAACTTTTAAACCAGTATCTTACAAACTCTTGGTACACAGGATACTTCCCATTATTGAAATATGATGTTGCCAATAAATTAACAGAAAGAAAATTTGTCAGCTAATACCTGTTGCACAATTGTTGTCAACTCCAGGCAGAGTTGTATGACATTATTTCTTGTAACTGAATAGTCTGTCACAGCAGCAAATGGTGACCTATAAAGGGAAAAGGAAAATTGTGATTACTAGGAACAGCTTTTGAAAAGTCCCAAAATTTAGTAGCTTAAAATGTGTTTTTCAATAATATGAAATAGATTATATAATATTATAAAATAAATGTTCTGAATTTTGCATATTGATAAAAATATTCAGGACTTATTTTAAAGAAAGATTTGAAGAAAATAATTGGAAGAAAATTAAATTCAGGAAATATAATGTTTGCTTTCTACCAAATTTCTCTCTTTTTAAAGTTCTTAATTATTTAGAAGTTTTTTGGCTTTTACAAGGTATATTCACTATAGCTAAAACAAAAATGGAATACTTTAGGCAAAGATAACATGTTAGTTTATTTTCACAAGAACCTAACATTCTGAGTACAGTACCTACTTAGAATATTCACAATTAAGAGCTAGTAATAACAACTGCTAAGGTTTATTGAGGGCTTACTATGTGCCAGTTACAATTCTAAATGCTTTACATGTATTAGATAATATAATCTTCACAACCATTATGAGATAGGTGCTATTATTATTCCTGTTTTACAGATGAGAAACACAAGGCAGGGAAAGATTAAGTGACTTATCTAAGGTCACACATCTAGTAAGTGGTGGACCTGTACACTGATTATTTTCAAGTGTTTGAAGCAGCTAATTTATTTATAGGTATAATCCTTTTTATACACGTTTAGAGTTAGTTTGCTAATATTTTGTTGAGAGTTTTAACATCTAAGTTCCTGAGAAATATTGGTCTGTAGTTGTTTTTTGTTTTGGGGTGTTTTTTTTTTGTATCAGGATAACGATTTCCTCATAAAATGCTATGGGAAATGTTTCTGCCTTTATTTCCTGGAAGAGATGGTGTAGAAATGGTGTTATTTCTTCTTTAAATACATAGAATTCACCAGTAAAATAATTTGGGCCTGGAGTTTTTTCTCCACACCCTGAGGCATTTCTATGTAATATTTAATTTCTTTAATAGTTAAAGGATTATTCAGAGTATCTATTTCAACTTGGGTTATGTTCTAGTACTATTTTTCAAAGAAGTGGTCCATTTCATCTAAGCTGTCAAATTTATGTATGAAGTTATTTGTAATATTCCTTTTCTAACCATTACATTTAGATTGACTTTTCTATGGTTTCTGTTTTCAATTTCACTAATTTCTGCTCTTATCATTAAGAGCGTCTTATCATTGCTCTGTACTTATTTTGTTCTTATTTTTTTTTATTTTGTTGAGATGGGAACTTAGATGATTGATTAAGATCTTTCTTCTTTTCTGATATAAAGCATTCAGTGCTTCTGATATATATATATATATTTACTATATATATTTCTGATATATCTTGAACATATATATTTCTGATATATATAAGCATTCAGTGCTATACACTTCCTTTTCAGCACTGCTTTAGCTGTGTGCCACAAATTATGATTTGGTCTTTTTTCATTCTGTTCAATGTATTACTTTTTAGTTTTCATGAGACTTCTTTGTCCATTGGATGACTTAAAAGTGTGCTATATGAGTGACTAGTTTCATTTTATTATCTGGTTTCAATTCTTTTAAACTTGTGGATTTGTCTATTTCCTCTTAGATTCTTTCAGTTTTTGCTTCATGCACTTTAAGGCTCTGTTGTTTGATATACACATCTTATGAGTGATTTCTGTTTGTTGTTTTTTGATTGACCTGCTTAAATGCTCATCTGTCACTTTTTGGTGTTTTTTATCAATATGAATATTCACATATATTTTATCAATATGAATATTCACATATGTGAATATTACGTATTATACCTTAACCCTCTACTTTTCATGTTGCAAATATTTTTTCCAGCTGGTCATCTGTCTTATACTTCGTTACATGTTTTTCTTTTTTATGTAGTCAAACAGTACATTCCTTTGTATTTTATTCCATTTTTAAAATACTTAGAAAGTCTTTCCACATCTAGAAATCATTTTTGCCTACATTTTTTCCTATATTTCCTTCTTAGACAGCTGATATATCTAAAATTTATTTTAGTGAAGAAAAACAGATAGTGCTCTATCATTATTTATTGTCCAAAGGCTTAAGCAAGTGCCCCACTACAATTTACTAAATGGCCTTTCCTTTTTCCAGTGGTTTTAACACGTTGTTTTCTAAATGATTCTATATACAGTCATGCGCTGCATAAAATGATGTTTTGGTCAACAACAGACAACATATACCACAGTGATTCCATAAGATTATAATACCGTATTCTTACTGTACCTTTTCTGGGTTTAGATATGAAACAAATACTATTTTGTTAAAATTGTCCATAGTATTCAGTACAGTCACATGCTGTACAGGTTTGTAGCCTAGAAGCAACAGGCTATACCACATAGCTTAGGTGTGTAGTAGGCTGTACCATCTAGGTTATGTAAGCATATTCTATGATGTTTGCACAATAAAAAAATTGCCAAGCCTCATCAACAATAATGTATGACTATATCACAGTGTAATATAGGCTCTCTTTCATGAACTTATCTATTCCTACTCCAAAACTCAGTATAGGTTTTCAACATAATTTACTTAAATGGAAGGAGACATAAGAATTCAAAAAACCGAATTAGAAAAAAAATGTGATTAATCGAAATTCTCAGTTTAAAAAAATTAACCTCTTTAATTGTAAGCAGAAACAAGCTTTTAAAAATCCAGCCTGATGGAAGTTTTCTAAGACTGGATTGCAAAGGTGGTCGTATAAGTGTTATTGAAATTTACTAAACCCCATCACACTGTATACTTAAAATAGGTTAATTTATATAATATAAATTAGGCCTCAATAAATCTATTTTTTAAAGATGAAAAATCTGAGCACTTCAAGGAGAAAATCATTTATTTAAAAAATTACTTTGGGAGGCTGAGGCAGGTGGATCACGAGGTCAGGAATTCAAGACCAGCCTGGCCAAGATGGTGAAACCCCATGTCTACTAAAAATATAACAATTAGCCAGGTGTGGTGGTGGGTGTCTGTAATCCCAGCTACTTGGGAGGCTGAGGCAGGAGAATCGCTTGAACCCGGGCAGCAGAGGTTGCAGTGAGCCAAGATCACACCACTGCACTGCAGGCTGGGCAACAGAGTAAGACTCTGTTTCAACAACAACAAAAAAAAAACATGTAAAGTCCATTTTTACTGCATTGAAGCATAAAAAGTGTCATTTTAAACTAAGAATTCAAAAATGCTTCTGGCATGATTAGAAAAGCGTTCAGATTCCTAGGTTTGAAAAGGTCAGAGTCTGTTTATAAAATCTGAAAATTTCACTAAGAAGTGATGAGGTGATGCACAGCATTTTTTTTTTTTACCATAAGTACTTAAAAGAATCTCATTTGATTTTCAAAATATAGAAAAATCTATTTGATCACTAAATGCCTGTAGCAAACTGAATTCTAATGCATGTTTTCCACTTTCCTGACCACTGATATTTTAAGTAGGACAAGCTTCTCACTCAAGATTAAATTTCAAGAAAAAATGAAAAGAAAAATCTAAACACATACCAAGGAAACAATTTTATTTTGTAGTGATTAAGAATTACCCTAAAGTTTTAATCTGAGACAAATCATATACAACTGTACTATCAGCCATTCTTAGCCAGCAGATTTTAATGTTTAGTATGATGATTTGGGCTATATCTACATATAAATAAGGGTAAAAGGTCAGGTGGGGTTCCAATCTTTGTGGGTTATCAAAGATTACCACTCAATCATGACATAATGATCATTTATGAGAGTAAAAACAATAGATCTCTGTAGAATAACTGAACACAATCAGCACCCATGCATACACACACACACACACACACACAAAACAAAACCAAAATCAAAAATAAAGAAACTGTTCTTAAGTCTGAAGAAACCCTCAAGTGGAGCTCAGGGTACTTACAAGAAAAACACAATAACTCTAAGTAAAGGAAATCAAATTCATAGCAAGAAAGCTTTTCGATGCCAGAAAGAGAAAAACAGACAAAATCCTTGGATTATCTGTAAGTGGTCATTACAGAAATTATCCTATTTAGACCGTAAAAAGTAAACAACTAGGGAGGATCCAAGATGGCCAAATAGGAACAGCTCCAGAGTGCCGTTCCCAGCAAGAACAACGCACAGAGTGAGTGCTCACTGCATTTCCAAAGAAGTTTTCACTGCCCACAGACCAGGAGATGCCCGGGCTGAAAAGCACCATGAGTTTTCAGCATGGATGGTGCCATGGGTTGGTGCACAGAAACTCACACAAATCTGGGCAGCCGTTTCAACTGGTCCCTGGAATGCCTGGGAGACAGAGCCACCCATTCAACTGAAAGGGAGGGGACCGAGACAGGGAGCCAGGCAATCTGGTTTGGCAGATACCACCCCAACAAAACAAGCAATCTGAAACACTCTGGATTGAGAGTTTCGCAGCAAGTGCAGCTGGACCTGGGATGGTCCAGCTCAGTGGGGGAAAAGGCGTCCGCCGCTACTGAGGCAGTCCACCAATATCCAGGCAGTACACACAGCAGCTGGGGAGAGCCTGCAGCAGCTCAGCAACACCTCTGCTGGTGGACTGTGACTAGACTACTCCGTGTGGGGCAGGGCATCTCTGAAAAAAGGCAGCAGCATGTCAGGAACTTATAAATAAAGCTGACCTTCCTAGGTCAGAACACCTGGGAAAAGAGACAGTTATGAGTTCCACTGCAGCAGACATAAAGGTACCTGCCCAGCAGCTCTGCACAGAACAACTGAGCTCCCAGCACAGCACCTGAGCTCCTATAAGGGACAGACTGTCTCCTTAAGCAGCTCCCCGACCCTGGTATACCCAAAGAGCCACCTGATAAAGGAGAGCGCAGGCCGGTATCTGGCAGGTACCCTTCTGGGATGAAGATAACAGAAGAAGAAACCGGAAGCAACCCTTACTGTTCTGCAGCCCCTGCGGGTGATCCCCAGGCAAGCAGGGTCTGGAGTAGACCTCCAGCAGTCCTGCAGCATAGGGGCCTGTTAAAAGGAAAACTAAGAAACAGAAAGAAATAGCTTCAACATCAATAAAAAGGATATCCACTCAGAGATCCCATCTGAAAGTCATCAACTACAAAGACCACAGGTAGATAAAGCAACTAAGATGGGAAGAAACCAGTGCAAAAAGGATGAAAACACCAAAAAGCAGAACGCCTCTCCTCCTCCAAGGGATCACAACTCCTCACCAGCTAGGTATCAAAGATGGATGGAGAATGAATCTGATGAATTGACAGAAACAGGCTTCAGAAGGTGGGTAATAACAAACTTCTCAGAGCTAAAAGAACATGTGCTAACCCAATGCAAAGAAACTAAGAACTTAGAAAAAAGGTTAGATAGGATGCTAACTAGAATAAACAGCTTAGAGAAGAATATAAACGACTTGATGGAGCTGAAAAACACAGCATGAGAACTTCGTGAAGCATACACAAGTTTCAACAGCTAAATCAACCAAGCAGAAGAAAAGGTATCAGACTTTGAAGATCAATTCAATGAAATAAAATTAAAAGGCAAGAATAGAGAAAAAAGAGTGAAAGAAATGAACAAAGCTTCCAAGAAATATTGGATTATGTGAAAAGACCTAATAATCTATGTTTGATAGGTGTACCTGAATGTGACGGAGAGAATCAATCCTAGCTGGAAAGTACTCTTCAGGATATTATCCAGGAGAGCCCTAACCTAGCAAGGTAGGCCACCATACAAGTCCAGGAAATACAGAGAACACCACAAAGATATTCCTCAAGAAGAGCAACACCAAGGCACATAATCATCAGATTCACCAGAGTTGAAATGAAGGAAAAAATGCTAGGGGCAGCCAGAGAGAAAGATCGGGTTACCCACAAAAGGAAGCCCATCAGATTCATAGCAGATTTCTCAGCAGAAACCCTACAAGCCAGAAGAGAGTAGGGGTCAATATTCAACACCCTTAAAGAAAAGAACTTTCAACCTAGAATTTCATATCCAGCCAAACTAAGCTTCATAAGTGAAGGAGAAATAAAATCCTTTACAGACAAGCAATTGCTGAGAGATTTCATAACCATCAGGCCAGCCTTACAAGAGCTCCTGAAAGAAGCACTAAACAAGGAAAGGAATGACCAGTACCAGCCTCTCCAAAAATGTACCAAATGGTAAAGACCATCAAGCTAGCATCAAAATGGCAAGATCAAATTCACACATAACATAAATGTAAATGGGCTAAATTCCCCAATCAAAAGACACAGACTGGCAAATTGGATAAAAAGTCAAGACCATTGGTATGCTATATTCAGGAAACCCATCCCACGTGCAAGGACACACACAGGCTAAAAAAAAGGGATGGAGAAAGATTTATCAAGCAAATGGAGAGCATAAAAAAAGCAGGAGTTGCAATCCTATTCTCTGATAAAATGGACTTTAAACCAACAAAGATCAAAAGAGACAAAGAAGGGCATGAAATAATTGTAAAAGGATCAATGCATCAAGTAGAGCTAAGGATCCTAAATATATACACACTCAATACAGGAGCACCCAGGTACATAAAGCAAGTTCATAATGACCTACAAAGAGACTTAGACTCCCACATAATAATAATGGGAGACTTTAACACTCCACTGTCAATAATAGACAGATCAATGAGACAAAAAATTAACAAGGATATCCAGGACTTGAACTCAGAACTGGACCAAGTGGACCTAAAAGACATCTACAGAAATCTCCACCCCAAATTCACAGAATATACATTCTTCTCAGCACCGCACTGCACCTACTCTAAAACTGACCATATAATTGGAAGTAAATCACTCCTTAGCAAATGCAAAAGAATGGAAATCATAACAAACAGTCTCTCAGACAACAGAGCAATCAAATTAGAACTCAGAATTAAGAAACTAACTCAGAACCACATAACTTCATGGAAACTAAACAACCTGCTCCTGAATGTCGACTGGATAAACAATGAAATGAAGGCAGAATTAAAGATGTTCTTTGAAACCAACAAGAATGAAGACACAAGGTACCAGAATCTCTGGGACACATTTAAGCAGTGCCCAGAGGGAAATTTATAGCAATAAATGCCCACCAAAGAAGCAAGGAAAGATCTAAAATCGACACTCTATCATCAAAATTGAAAGATCTAGAGGAGCAAGATAAAAAAAAACTCAAAAGCTGGCAGAAGACAAGAAATAACTAAGATTAGAGCAGAACTGAAGGAGATAGAGACAAAAAAAAGCTTCAAAAAATTCATAAATTCAGGAGCTGGTTTTTTTAAAAGATCAACAAAATAGACCACTTGCCAGATTAATAAAAAAGAAAAGGGAGAAGAATCAAATAGATGCAATAAAAACTGAAAAAGGGGATATCACCACTGATTCCAGAGAAATACAAACTACCATCAGAGATTACTACAAACAACTCTATGCATATAAACCAGTAAACCTGGAAAAATGGATGAATTCCTGGACACTTGCACCTTCCCAAGCCTAAACTAGGAAGAAGCTGAAACCCTGAATAGACCAATAACAAGGTCGGAAGTTGAGGCAGCGATTAAGAGCCTACCAACCAAAAAAAGCCCAGGTCCAGATGGGTTCACAGCTGAATTCTACCAGATGTACAAAGAAGAGCTGGTACCATTCCTTCTGAAACTATTCCAAACAATCCAAAAAGAGGGAATACTTCCCAAATCATTTTATGAGACCAGCATCATTCTGATACCAAAACCTGGCAGAGACTCAACAAAAAAAGAAAAATTCAGGCCAATATCCATGATGAACACAGATGCAAAAGTCTTCAATAAAGTACTGGCAAACCAATTACAAGAGCACATCAAAAAGCTCATCCATCACAATCAAGTAGGCTTCATCCCAGGGAGGAAAGGCTGGTTCAACATATGCAAGTCCATAACCGTAATCCACCACATAAACAGAACCAAAGACAAAAACCACATGATTATCTCAATAGATGCAGAGAAGACCTTCAACAAAATTTAACAGCACTTTATGTTAAAAACTCTCAATAAGCTAGGTATTGAAGGAATATGTCTCAAAATAATAAAAGGTATTTATGACAAACCTACAGCCAATATCATACTGAATGGGCAAAAACTGGAAGCATTCCCTTTGAAATCCGGCACTAGACAAGGATGCCTTCTCTCACCACTCCTATTCAATATAGTATTGGAAGTTCCAGCCGGAGCAATTAGGAAGAAAAAAAAATAAAGGGTACTCAATTAGAAAAGGAGGAAATCAAATTGTCTCTATTTGCAGACAACATGATTGTATATTTAGAAGACCCTATCATCTCAGGTCAAAATCTCCTTAAACTGATAAGCAACTTCAGCAAAGTCTCAGGATACAAAATCAATGTACAGAAATCACATGCATTTCTATACACCAATAACAGACTAACAGAGAGCCAAATCATGAGCGAAATCCCATTCACAATTGCTACAAAGAGAATAAAATACCTAGGAATACAACTAACAAAAAATATAAAGGACCTCTTCATGGAGAACTACAAACCCCTGCTCAAGGAAATAAGAGAGGACACAAACAGATGGTGAAACATTCCATGCTCATGGTTAGAAAGAATCAATATCATGTAAATGGCCATACTGTCCAAAGTAATTTATAGAATCAACGCTATCCCCATCAAGCTACCAATGACCTTCTTCACAGAACTGAAAAAAACCACCTTAAACTTCATATGGAACCAAAAGAGAGCCTGCATAGCCAAGACAATACTAAGCAAAAAGAACAAAGCTGGAGGTATCATGCTACCTGATTTCAAACTATACTACAAGGATACAGTAATCAAAACAGCATGGTACTGGTACCGAAACAGAGATATACACCAATGGAATAGAACAGTGGCCTTGGAGGCAATGCCATACATCTACAACCATCTGATCTTTGACAAACCTGACAAAAACAAGCAATAGGGTAAGGATTCCCTGTTTAATAAATGGTGTTGGGGAAACTGTCTAGCAGTGTGCAGAAAGCAGAAACTGGACCCCTTCCTGACACCTTACACTAAAATTAACTCCAGATTGATTAAAAACTTAACCATAAGACCTAACACCATAAAAATCCTAGAAGAAAACCTAGGCAAAACCATTCAGGACATAGGCATAGGTATGGACTTCATGACGAAAACACCGAAAGCATTGGCAACAGAAGGCAAAATAGACAAATGGGATCTAATTAAACTCCAGAGCTTCTGTACAGCAAAAGAAACCATCATTAGAGTGAACCAGCAACCAAGAGAATGGGAAAAAATGTTTGCAATCTACCCATCTGACAAAGGGCTAATATCCAGAATCTACAAAGAACTAAAACAGATTTACAAGAAAAAAACAAACGAACCCATCCAAAAGTGGGCGAAGGATATGAACAGACACTTTTCAAAAGAAGACATCTATGAGGCCAACAAACATATGAAAAATGCTCATCATCACTGATTATTAGAGAAATGCAAATCAAAACCACATTGAGACACCACCTCACGCCAGTTAGAATGACGATCATTAAAAAATCTGGAGACAACAGATACTGGAGAGGATGTGGAGAAATAGGAACACTTTTACACTGTTGGTGGGAGTGTAAATTAGTTCATTGTTGAAGACAGTGTGGTGATTCCTCAAGGACCTAGAAATAGAAATTCCTTTTGACCTAGCAATCCCATTACTGGGTATATACCCAAAGGATTATAAATTGTTCTACTATAAAGATACATGCACACATATGTTCATAGTGGCACTGTTTACAATAGCAAAGACCTGGAACCAACCCAAATGCCCATTGATGATAGACTGGACAAGGAAAATGTGGCACATATACACCATGGAATACTATGCAGCCATAAAAAATGATGAGTTCGTGTCATTTGTAGGGACATGGATGAATCTGGAAACCATCATTCTCAGCAAACTGACACAAGAACAGAAAATCAAACACCACATGTTCTCACTTATAGGTGGGTGATGAACAATGAGAATACATGGACACAGGGAGGGGAGCATCAGACATTGGGGTCTGTTGGCGGGGGGGCCAAAAGAGGGACAGTGAGGGAGTGGGAAGGTCGGGGAGGGATAACATGGCGGAAAATGACAGATGTAGCTGACGGGGGAATGGAGGCAGCAAATCACATTGCCATATGTGTACCTATGCAACAATCCTGCATGATCTGCACATGTACCCCAGAACCTAAAGTACAATAAAAATAAAAAATTGAGTAAACAAATGGAAGTTTCTACAAATCAAAAAACAAAAAAGTAAGCAACTGTCCTCCTTAAATCACCATACAGATAATATGACGCTTATATTTCTCTCTGGTGCAAAAGTTTATGACCCTATAAGCAATTATTCTTTGTACATTATTTCAAACAAAAGCATTACATTTATTAAAAGGTTATTAATGGTTCAGAAATCCTAAACAAATTAGAAACTAATAAGGAGAGCTAAGATGCTAATAAGGAAAATCTGGAACACCTTACTAGTTCTCAGGTTGGCACTGCTGAAGCCTTAGGGTAGTCCATGAATAATGGTAGTGCTAGTGTCACTGCTCTTCCCTGCAATAATTAGTGCCAAGTGAGAAGCAATGAGCACATGAGAGAAAATAAGACCAAATATTATCTGGTAGTGTTTGATGTGGTTTTCTTGGTCTCTGTAATATTTTTCCTGGTATAGAATTAATTTGTCCTAAAGTTTCTTATCATGGAAGAAGAAATTAGTTTAAGCATTTTCTTACGTAAGGCAAAAAATTTCAAAGAAATATTAACAAAAATTCTCTAGTACCTTAAACTCTTATGCCTTAAATATGTAAAAGGTTTTCAATGATATTAAGAGATCTCATTGATTCCATCAAAACAGAATGGCCTTAAAAGGTATTTTGTAAACTACCAGAATTGGATATTACTGCTAAAAATGAAGGAAAAAAACTGTCACTATTGAAGGCAAAATAAACTTTGTTAATTAGTAATTTTGAACATTTTTACTGATGTTACTGTACAACATAACTCTTATAGTGATCTGTAAACTTCTGAGTATAGATCAATTTGGCAAAGCCACAGAAAACTGCAAGAAATATAAGGTGTCAAAAACAGTAGGATGTAGGTTAAAAATACACAAGTAAGCCATGCACTGAAAATAAACAGTAAAGCTACCAACTGTGATTTACCTCTGAGGCTATTCCTCTGGGAAAGTCTGCTGTTTCATTGGAACCAATATTTTAAATAGGAGAAAAAATGGAATTTTATTAACCTTAGATTTTATCTTATTTAGGAAATGTAAGGAGCTGGTCTTTGAAAGTGTATCTCATTTAAATGGAAGCTCCATTGAAATCGGAGTTTTTGTGAGTCATAAATGTTATTTTCCTAGCACACTAACTGTTATGCCTTAAACATTTAAAGGTTTTTCAATGATATCAAAAAGTATCTCATTGATCCCTTTAAAGGATAATAATCTTGAAAGGTATTTTAGAAACAATTAGAATTAAATTTTATTAATGTTAAAAATAACATAATAAACCTTTATCATACAGTGAGCTTAAAATTTTCTATAAATGAAGTTCTATGCAGCAATTTCAGATACTGAGGCCTAAAACAGAAAAGTGGTAGTCTTATTTAGTTTTTGAAGAGAAATAGCAAAATGTAATTAAAGGTTTAGATGCCACATCCCTTCCTCAAAATCCTCAATAATTAGCACGCAAAATGAGGTAGCATGACAAAGGAATATAAAGGAAAAAACAACAGGACTTTGGTGTCAGACAAAAATAGATACAAAGTATAATTTTCATACTAGATGAATGACTTTAGGCAAGTTATTTCACATTTCATATGTAAAATGGAGATGAAGATATCTGCTTTATGAGAATTCAATGAGCTGAGATTATATATATATGTATGTATGCATAAAGCATCTAGTTCACCATCTAGAACAAATTAAAGATTTTTCACCTACTCTTTTTATTTCTCCTCTTTCAAGTAACATAAAATAAAAATTGTAGTAAACCCAAATCATATTGCTGTCCATGCAAGTTCTCTCCAAAATATAATAAAAATTTTGTAATGCCAAAAAACTTACAGCTGTTTAAAAATGAAAAGTTGTTTAACATCAAATTAATCCTATTTAACTGAAAAAAAATTTATTCTTCAACTAAAGTACTAAATATTGAAGGATTAAACTAAAGTTAAAGATCATATACTTGGCAGTATTCATCCACAGTGTTCATTTTAAACCCCCCAAATTAAAGCAAATCTACACTGATACAATGAAACATTAAAAATTTTTGGTCAAAATTGTTTCTGTGGAACTTTCATAATTAAGTATTTAATTTCTAAATTCTTGAAAAGCAAACACAAAAGACAAGACACATTCTTACTTTATATAAACAAAGCATAGAGAAGAATTAAAATTTTTAAGAAGTTAACATGAAACAAAAATATTAACTAAATTTATTTAGAAAAGAGATAGGAATTAAAAATCATTCTTCCAAAAGTCACTATGAAATTTTGTCGGTGTCTATCTTTGATATTATATACAGGGAAATAAGTTGGAAATATTCCTCATATGGTTTTAGTCAAGATCAATGCATTATATCATAGAATATTAGTGCTTATAAAAGAACTTTAAATTCTGCAGGTTTTACATCCTTATTTTAAAAAGAAAATAAAAACAGAGGTTAAGGTTCAAGTTATGGAGAGTTGGAGGGGAGCTGAGACTCAACTCTCAGCCCTATGCTCTCTTATGCTACATTACCATGCATTTTGGTGGGAATTCGCAGTAATGGTCATGGAGAAGGCTGTTCTTTTGGCTTTTCTAGCATTTGATTAATGTGTAAAGTTTGTAGGACACACTCAAACAAGAAGGCATGTGGAGTGCTGGCTTGTACTCCTGCTGCTACCTAGAAAACATTTTTTTTTCTTTCAAAGGAATAAAATTATAACTGAAACATACACCCATTAACAATCTCCAATAAAAGCCTGGACTACTTGTTAGGAAATCAAACAGCCTAAACATTTCACCTGGCACAGTTATAGATAAAATCCTACTAGATTTAAATTGATCTCAGGACTTTCTGAAATTTATATGAGCCAAGGAGCAGTTAAGATACTCATGCAAGCCATGGCAGAGGAGGAAGCAAAGTCAAGTTCCCAAATGTATTAGTAGCACTCATCATTCAACTTTCCTCTTTCCTACTATTGGCAAAAGATTTAAAATCTGTGAAAAGGGGAAGTAAACATTACACAAAACTATCCTGAACTATAAACAATCTCAGAGAAATTTTATTTCAAAGAAGAGTTCTTAGTTATCATTAACTTCCAACTAACTAAAGTCACAGATACCCTGACTACCTACCACTTTCAGTCCTTACCCTGCCTAATCTCTCAGCAGCGTTTGACCCTACTGACCATTATCTTCTTTCCTTAAATCTCTTTACTCACTTTGCTTCCATCACACCACTCTCAGCTAATTTCCTCCTGCCTCTCTGGTTATGCCTTCTTATTTTTTTTTTCTATAAACCGAACTTCTAATCATTCTTCAATTGGTGGTGGGGCACAGGCCTCATTCCTTATCCCACTTTTTTCCATTCATTCAAAAATATTTGTTGGGCAGCCACTATTGACTAGAACTCATTTAGATAACTGTGGTATCAGTGTACAAAGCAGATGAAAAATACATGCTCTCTTGAAGTGGATGTCATATAAAGAACAGTCAGATAAAAATAATATGCATAATACATAAGTAAATTATACAGTATATTGGAAGGGTCTAAATGTTATGGAAAATAGAGTAAGATAAGAATGATTCATTCTAAAATTCTCCTTCAGCTACCTATTTTCATAAGGCTTACCACCACGACTGGGTCAGCCAAGTCAGATTTCTCTTATTCACCCCAGATGCCTTCCTTTTCCTTACTCTCTAGAGATCTTACCTGTTACCAAGTCTTATTTATTTGCATAAATAACTCTAACATTCTTCTATCCTCATTGCTGCTTCTTTAATTAAAAATATCAACAAAAAGAAATGGGGAGATTAAGTTCTGTAGTTAGACTGTCAAGACTAAATCCTGGCTCCACTACTTATGTGCCACTTGGCTTTGAACTTAGTCTCCTTCATTCCCAGTTTGCCTATCTGTGAAATGGCAATCCTTCTAAGGTTGTTTTGATTAAATGAGAGTGTCTGGAGGCATCAGTACCCAAGAGATGACATCATCATCAATTTTAGCATCAGAATCACCACCAGTAGTAGCAGCATGATTAATTCCTACAACAGCCTCCTAACTGGCTTCCCTTCTAGCCTTACTCTTCTCTAATCTTTCCCAACACTGTAGCCCAAATAATCTTCCAAGTTCAAAGATCTGAACACAAGCATGACCCTAAGCACCTCCCCACTGCCTTCAATATAAAGTCTAAATGCATTAGCATGGCAAATAATCTTTTCTTTTTTTCTTCTCCTTTTGCTTTTCTTTTTAAAATTTAAGATGTTAAAGCATTATAATTAAAGCACCAGCCTGAAGCTGAACTTTCCCATGAAAGATCTTCAAAATATAAACTTCAGTTTCTTGTGTCAATTTACGAGAGTCTCAATTGAAGATTTTAGTTATCACACAGCTGTATTCTGTTCCCTTTTAAGTCTTTATTTCATTTTCATGATCAAAATGTTAAATGACCTTTGATTTAATTGATCACCATAGTATGATATAACACCAAATAAGCATTGTGAGAAACTTTGCAGAAATGGAAGCCTAACAGATGACTTAAGCTATTTCCTTTGGGCTTTTTGTCATATTTTCTCTTCCTATGAAATAAACACAAAACATGGATTGACTTCATGGATCGTTATGCGTGTTTTTATGTATTTTTGTAGTTATGTATGCACATATGTGTTTTGTAGGTGAATTGGCACTTACCAAAAGCATCTTATTAGTTGATGAAAGTATGCCACCATAAAAAATTGATACAATGAAATCTCAAGGACAACTATGGTGAGGGAAATGTGCGATTTTATAAGTAGCCATATCTGTCATCAAGAAGTAAAAACATTCTCTATTCATGCTAATAATTTTTATCTATTCATCTAACAATACTAAGGTAAAAATATACATAAATAAATTTACTAAATGCAAATTATCAAGGCTGAGCAAATTTATAATTACAGGGAAAGTGAGAGTAAAAGAAGGTATAATTATAATCAAGGATGTGTTCTTTAAGCCTTCTAATTACTGTGAAGCCTACCAAAACAAATATATTATATTAATAGTACTTAAGGACTAAGCCATATTTTACTTGCTGACCCTTCTAACTTTTGGAATGGATATATTTAAAATGCAATTAAACACTTGATAATGTGGTTTTGACAATTATGAAAATTAAATTTTAATAATGTTATAATGCAAAAGAAACATTCTGTCCATTAATTATTAAAAGCTACTAATATACAGTTTTGTGTTTCATATTTGGATTTAGTATCATCACTTTATATTATATAAAAGTATATATATAATTAGACAATATAAAATTAAGAAAAATTATCTCAATTTTCACCTTAAAAATACAAATGCTTTACTTTTAATATAAGGTCTCATGTTTTTAAAATGCCAAAATGTAATACTGGCGTGTGTGTGTGTGTGTGTATGAACACATATAAATATCCTACTGACATTTATTCAAGAAAGAATTCTGGTAATGTATATTATCAGAGTCTCTTATGAAAGACAAAGAGCATTTTAAAAATTACATTATTTAGCCATTAAACATAGTACATATCCCTTACCAAAAATTCCAAAACTGAAAGCAGATAACTTGTTTAGTTTTTTTCATAAATCATTGTAATCTGTTTTATCATTATGTTTAATCACATACAGTATAATTTAAATCTAATCTTTTCATTTCATATTACAAGACTTTAAACTATTTTATGTATTCCAAAACAAATGAAAGTCACCTAAGCTTAAAAAAGTCTAAAAGTATGTTTATGATATCCAAAATAGTACAATGAAATTAATAACAGAGAATGAATGAAGCAAGGCTAAGGAGACATACAAGGCATATTATAAAGGTGTCAGTGTCTAATTACCTATTTAAAACAGTTTATAGCATCCCAGTGGTCATTTCCTTAATTAAAACCAATTAATACAAAAAAAGAAAATCAGGAGACAGAGCAGTATTATAATAATCAAATATTTATAAATTGTATTATGACAGCCAAATAATGATTTTGCTTATAAAGCAGCAAAGGTGTGCTGGGCACGGTGGCTCATGCCTGTAATCCCAGCACTTTTGGAGGCTGAGGCAGGTGGATCACCTGAGGTCAGGAGTTCAAGACCAGCCTGACCAACATGGAGAAACCCCATCTCTACTAAAAATACCAAATTAGCCGGGCATGGTGGCACATGCCTGTAATTCCAGCTAGTCGGGAGGCTGAGGCAGGAGAATTGCTTGAACCCAGAAGGTGGAGGGTGCGGTGAGCTGAGATCCCGCCATTGCACTCCAGCCTGGGCAGAAAGAGCAAAACTCCATCTCAAAAAAATAAATTAAATTAAAATTTAAAAAATTTAAATAGAGCAGCAAAAGTATTTTACAGTTGTCAGAGACTAATTTTTGATTGGCTACTTAGTTGGACATCAAATTTTACAAAAGATTAATATCTATTTGATAATACCCTATATTGTGGCAAATCATCATTAGACATTTATTACTCGGTACTCCTCTGCCTGTCTAATCCTTTCACAAGAAAATGCAAAATAATGTTATATTCAAACTGGCATCTGAGGAGAGGTTACTTGTGAAACATGTGGAAGACTTTACCTGTCTAACCAGGCAAGCAGACTCTTGGCTGCTCCAATCAGATCCACAACTGAGGTCAGAAAGTCATTTGGCAGTTTTCGGCTGGTCCTCCCATCATAATGGCCGCTCCTTCTCCTTCCAGTTATAAAATTCTGTAGATTTTTGGCAGATGCATTCAACTTGTGAGAAAGGGTTTTTAGATTTTCTGTTTCCAAGCCATAATTCTGAATTATAAAAAAGAGAGAGAAAAAATATACTTAAGGTCAATATTTTATTCATTCATGAAAATATTTACTGAATACTTTATTACGCACAGGTAATGGGGTAGCATTAGAATTACAAATAAATAAGACAGGATTCCTGACCTAGTGGAGCCCACAGTTAAGTGACTACTTGGGGAGAAGTCATATAAAGAAATTATAATAAAATGTGTTAAGTACTAATATGAAAATGGAAAGAGGGCATTCTATCTTGGAACTATGCTACCCAAGATAGCAAGATTGTAAGAAATAATAAATTTGTTTCTTAAAACCAAAACCTAAGCTCATTTATTTGTGAAATTAACTATTATCAACAATTATTTTTGAGTATACATTCAATTAACAATATGCATGGTCATGAATGTAGGTACTAGGAACAATTCTGCTTCCCCAAAGTTAGGAAAATAAACACAACCAGCAATTAATAAAATGGAAAAGCAAGAAGTAAATCAGGTAAATAAATCAGATGAAAAATATATATGTACTCTACATAATGATGCTTAAAAAGTTTCTTTTATAATATGGTATCAGGAAAAACTCTGCTTCCTCAGGGGAACTAATATACTTTCTCCTTTTTGTAACACAAATTATGAAACTAAAATTACTTTTGTTTTTGTCCTGACTCACAACTAAATATGAAGCACACCAAAAGCAATCATAGTGACTTTTTGGCAAGTGTATTTGTTTTATTTTTTTCCTTGTTCTCACATTTCAATTAATATTTATTAATTTATCCTAAATAACTTGTCTATTATACCTTATGGCAGAAAGGGGTTACATGAATAAGTCTAATAAACCTTTTTACTATCTGCAAATAGAAAAAGATTGTAGAATCCCTTTAAACTTTGGGGAAAGTTTTCGTAAGTTACAATTAAAATGTAAAGCAGCTAATTGTGAGTTGTAAAACACCCCCTAAAAAGGCTAGTTAAGCCTGGCCAACATGGTGAAACCCCATCTCCACCAAAGATAACAAAAAATTAGCCGGGCATGGTGGTAGATGCCTGTAGTCCCAGCTACTCAGGAGGCCGAGGCAGTAGAATCTCTTGAACCTGGGAGGCGGAGATTACAGTGAGCCAAGATCGTGCCATTGCACTCCAGCCTGGGTGACAGGGCGAGACTCGTTCACACAAAAAAAGGCTGGTTAATATTATCCAAGGATAACCTTGATCAAACCACTTAGCAGGATGCACATTACTGTTTTGTATAAAGTTAAAATATTACCACCTTATTGAAAATGGTAAAACCCAAAGAATGTAAGAATTTGCTTGGGCCTTCGAGGCTTAGTTTGACTTACATTTTCACCGTTGGGGAAACTGAGATATGGGAAGATTTCTTTAATAGTTTGCTTAAGAAGCTCAGTACTTAGACTAGACAGAGTTCAGAATGGAACTGCAACTAACCAGGCCATCTGTGAGGGGTTATGTCTACCACTTTCTTTAGCATCAATATTCTACTCCTATTCTCAGAAACATGGTAACAATAATTAAAGCAAAGTAAAAGATAAGTGAAAAGGAAAGTAAGTCATACAATAAATTAAACTATATTATTAAGTCAACAATCAGTGGGTACCTACTTTGTATAGCATTTAAGTGTTTTTGTTTCCTACTGTAATTTAAGACAAGAGAAAACTTAGTGGAGAAAAATGAGGGGAGAGGAAGGTTTTGATGCATAAACATTAAATACCAAATTATACATGTTACCACTAAAGATTTAATTGTGATAAACCTGCTTGTCTTTTAGTGAGAATTTACATGTTTATTAAAAGAAAACTTTCTTCTGAAATTATAAATCTGTTCTCCAACAAAGTATTAATATGTTAAATATTCACTGTTTAATTTGAACTGTAATATTCTTCTCTCAAAATATTTGGCTTGTGCAAATTAAACAACATCCTATTCAAATTTTATTGCACCTGAGAATGGATTATCTGTGAAATGTGGGAGACTTTGTCCAACTCGTCCCTATAATATGAAAGAAATCTTCTTATGTTTATAAAAGATGCTCTCTAATGACTAGATAACAATTTGTAACTATACAAACTAACTGTAAATGATACTTCTTCCATAAATATAACTGTAAATGAAAATACTGAAAAGTATTTTTAGAAGTTTTCCCTGTCTTAAAGCATTTTTCTGGAGTAAAAAAATGATTGCATTTTTCATTTTTGTGTATAAATGTGTTTAATGAAAAAACATTTGTTTGCCAACAAATTACAGTAATTTCTTTAAAAAGTTCAAATTATAACAGTTTGTTAGAGAGAAGCCTACTCAATCAACCTGGCTGATTGAGAAATCTTTTACTCTGTAGCCATTAGCCTCCATAAAAGATTAATTGATTTAAATTATTTCTTTCTATATAACATTAGCATCTCAAATGATTTATTAGGAAAGGTAAAACAATATTAGCCTTTATATAAATAAAAATCCAAAGGCAAAGTTAAAAATATTTCAGAGTCTTCAAAATTTAAGAAATTAAAATTATTATTTTTCACATGACTCAAGAATTAGGGAATATAATAGTCATCTGGACAAAACCTGAAAGGATACTCTCAGAAGGTCTAACTTGGAAACCTCCTAAAAATATATCCTATGCAGAATAGAGGTGAAAAATATGGTGGAGGACAGAGAAATACAGAGGCAAAAAGAATCAAAAGATATGTAGCAGAGGATGGGGAAGGAAATTGTTAAAATTTGTTCTAGTTAATGAACATAACTATTTATACTGATAATCTAAAAACTTTTTAAAAATTTAGAAGAGTATAATAGGTTAGAAGCTCATCTGTATGTAATCAGATTTATGTGTGACTATTTTAACAAAAGAGACTGATCTCTCAAGTTAATTTTTAAATTTTATTTTATTAGTATTATTATTTTTTGACATAGGGTCTCCCTCTGTCACCCAGGCTGCAGTGCAGTGGCATTATCATGGCTCACTGCAGCCTAGACTTCCCAGGCTCAAGCAATCCTTCCACCTCAGCCTTCCGAGTAGCAGGGACTGCAGGTGTGTGCCAGCACACCTGGCTAATTTTTAAATTTTTTGTAGAGATGGGGGTCTTCCTACATTGCTAAGGCTGGTCTTGAACTCCTGGGCTCAAATGATCTGCCCTCCTCCGGTTCCCAAAGTGCTGGGATTATAGACATGCCACCATGCCCAGCCTCTAGTTAATTTTTATCATCACAATTCTCTATTACTACCAATACAGATACCTTCTGGCTATTTCTTTCATGAAAGTGGATGGTTTGTTGTGACTTGGTAAGTCACCAGTAAACCACATACCCTTATCTATCATTTAAAGAATCAACAAGTCAATCAAGCCCCTTTTGCTAGGCCAGGAGTATGGAGGGTACTGCCTCAACTTTTTAAAAATGCAGGTTTATTCACCACAGATTTGCTTTTCATTGGATATGCAGGGGTAAACTTGGTATCACTATTAGTATAAAAAGGACTACCTCCACAGAACAAAAACTTAGACATGAAATGTACTTAGCTGCTGTCTTTGTCCTATATGTTACTTATTTGTTCATATACTTGGCCGTTACTGTGTGCCAGAATCAGTAATGACTTAGAACTGATTCAACACAGCCATTTAACTCTTAATGAATTTGTGCTAAGTTCATATCAGCCTTCTCTTTCAATGATATGCATGCAAAAACATTAAGAACATATTTAACATTTTAGAAAAATAATGTCGGCTATATCCTCACTAGTGGCAAATTTTCACTAAACACTTAACTAGAAATACTTAATATTGGCATCTCATATTTTACCACGTCAATGTCATTTTATTCAGAGTTCTTAATTTAAATGCGTCATGTAGCAGGATTTTAGGTTTATAATTCATTGCTTTATAAATATGAGTGAGTTCTAAAAGGCTTGCTTTAATGAATTTTTTTCAGAAAATAAATTATTTTAAGATGAACGAACCAAGCAATTACGTTGCAAAGAAACAAATCCGAGCAATTGCAAACATCAAATCTTTCATGCAAAATGCCTGAAATTATAAGTATATAAAAAATGAAATGAAAACTGTTCTTATCCTGTCATAAATGATTCATTCACAGTTCCTAATAAAAAGTGTATTGTCAGAACACAAATTAAGGACCATACATTAAGCTATATATTTTATTTATGTTTTTACTCTTTCAGTTAATATTCTTTGCTCTCTATTGAAGCATACTAAATGATAGCTTAATAGCTTGAAATATTATTACACTTCCAAATCATGAACAGCTTACTTTTTAGAATAATACGATACAAACAATATATCTGATGCTTAAAAATACACATTGCCTGAATAAACAAGTGACTAAATAAACCTTTGATTCTCATCAGCTGCCATAAACATTTATTCACATAAGGAATAACTTCAAGACAAGGCAGATGAAAATATAGTATAGTATAGCTTAAAAGAAACAAAAGGAATTTGTTAATTTCTCTATGTCTTCTTTATATGAGGAAAACAAACTTCAGAGTCAAAGGCTTGTGTAGGTAAGAGAAAAATTTTGGTTCTCTGAAGAAAGGCAGAGTTTAATTCAGTAAGGTAACATTATTTTAATATTTTTTATGAGTTAAGCACTGGGCAGAAAGCTGAACAAAAAATATGGACTAAAAAAAGGTATCTTCCTTTGAAGAGCCCACCATGAATTAAAGGATAAAAGAACATAAACAAATAATTGTAATGTGATACAAGGTGCAAGTTACCTTCTTTTCTCATCAATTCCCACTCTGCAAGCTAAATGAAAATTCTCAATTTTCTCTGAATATTTCATATTCTTTCACAATTCTGTCTTACACATGATTTTTCTTTTGCCTAGATAACTTTTCTCCAACTTTTTGTCTGGCAAACATCTAACCAACGTGCAAGACCCAATACAAATCCTACCTACACTACCTGAATCCCTCAGAAGTGTTCATTTCTTTCCACATTCCCCTGGAATTAAAAAAAAAAAATCTATGTTGTCTTCTAATGGCTATTGTCTTTCTTAATGAACTGTATATATTTTTGGAATACAGACTATGTCTTTTTCATCTTTGCATTCCCAGTGATAGCACTGTTTGAGCATATGTAATGTTGAAAAAGAAATGAAGACAGTAGACATAAGGAAAATGTAGAAATGCCAGTAAAGATCAGAGAGACAAGACATAGCAGGGTAAACTGAAATTCAAAGAGCAGTTTGCGAGCAGAGGGGAAGGAGGTAAAGATACAGTCCCAATAGCACAACTTCCTGGACTAGTCAACTTAGCCTGCTGATAAGGAATCTCACCTTCTGATTTAATAATTGCATGTAGAAGAAAATCAGAATTCACTCCTCGAATTTGCTTATATTCCCCAGAAATCATCTGTTGCATTAACTGAAATATATTTGTACTTCTGACTTGTTGATGTGTATCCATTACATTAGGAAGGGGTAAGAAGGAAGTTTGATATTTGACCTCTGTGAGGACTATGACCAAGGAATTGCTAAATAAACAGAAAAAAAATTGCTGTTTAAATTTATTTTCTGCGTTAGAGCTTAATCACATAATGAAGTATCCAAATGATATGACTTAAACCTGGTGCTTAAACCCAGAACTGTACAGGGATTAACGCTCAGCATCTGAAAGGATTCACTACAGCTACACAGTTCAAATTTAGAAGTGGTCTAGACATCTATTTCTGATGTCCTGCTTTTAAGTAGGGTTAGGTCAGCAGATCCTTGTTCATGGATCAAATTTTGAACATCTAGACTATATGTATGTAACACTGTCAATCATCAATAATCTTTCCTTCCTCAAACTGGCAGTGTGACAGCCTAGCACATGAGTGGTTCATCTATGAAGAGCCCTGCTTATGATACATACACTGTGGACTTAAGGTTCTGATATGCCCAACTCTTACTCTTATAAAAGATGTTAACAAGCAGGGAACAGTTATTTGGCACTAATATAACAAATTTAAGGAAGGAAAAAAATATCATATCCAATTGGTTGAGAATTAGGATTTTTTTCTTCTATTTGCATTTCAATTATCAAAAGAAGAGAAGAAAAAAGGGGAAAGCAATGAAAGAAAAAAAAAGAAGAAAAAGAGAAGTTTTTCTCTTCACCAGTTTTATGTCCTTACCAATGCACACAGAAGGTCAACTGCTTCCAAGATCAGTTCCTGATGGCCAATGCGGCTGACTCCCAGATCCTCTAGCTCCTGATGTGTAATGCGTAGCAGCTGGTCCCCACTGATCTTCTCCCTCTCAAAGTTCTTAATATACTGCTGCAAACAGTCATCAAGACCTACAAAATAAAAGCATGAAAGATCAGAATGAAAACATGGTCAAACAAAACAAATATGAAGGATGGGAGAAGCAACCATTAATGCTACCATATCACAAATGAAGTCCATTTTAACTGTGAACTAGCTAAATCCTTCACCCTTTATTAACCTACATATGGACTACAGTGAAAAAGAAAAACACTTCATCATACTCATAGTTGTTAGGTACCTATTTCAATTATCCTCAGCAAGTACTGGAAATCTTTATCTTTCTTCTGTGCAGTTCTCCTTGCTCTTTCATAAAGTATGCCAACAGGCAGGTTCCCCTATTTTCAAATTTTTCTGCATCACATTCTTACTTTCTTATTTAAATCCCACTTCAGAGGAAGAATTATCCTTCCTATTTAAAGCTAATCTATCTTTCTGTACTCTGTTGTCCCATCTTCTGCCACCTTAACACTACTTCAGTGACTAAAAAATTAAATGCTCTCTTTGTTTCAACTATTTCCTATTAATTGACTTGCTCTATATTCAAATCTCTGCCATCTTAAAATAAAAAACAAAACCCTTTTTTTGATTTTGTTTATTTTGTGTGCTTCCCAATAGTCTGTCATCCTCTTTGGATTCAAGCCATTACCTTTATTTCCTCAACTGTGATGCACTCCTTAATACATTATCATTTGGATTTTACTAAGTAGAAATCCAAAGGATTATCCGGGGCAATTCATAAGTGATTGGCTCGGCTATACATTGAGTTGGTTTCAATCACCTGTGAAATGGCCTGATATAAATGATGAACTGGACTAATAAAACTAATGCTCTAAAAATTTAAGTAAAGAATACCAAGAAAACGAGGCAATTAGCTGAAACTAAGAGGTCCTCAATGTATCAAGGAGGGAGACCAGAGGCTATAATGGGTTACATTCCAGCTGAAATTATGAAGGAGCAGAAATTATAATAGAAAAAACAGAGATAAAATTAGAACAGGTGTGCAAAAGGTAGCCAAGTTTCCGAACAGAGATTATGCAGCCACTGAGAAAGAAAAAGAGTCAGCATTGTGATTCCTGACAGGGTCTAGTATAAGGCCACAGATATCTTTACTATATTCTCAGACTTCCTTAAAGTAACTAGAGTAATTTTGTAGCCTCCCTAAACAATCTTTTTCTTTCATTCTCCATTATTATGTTTATACTGATGAGGGCTAAAATGTTCTCACTGGATATAGCAATGTGAAAGTCACCAATGACATTTCTGAGAGTTGTTTTCACAGTGATGACAATAAGCCAGCACTGAATGAGTTAAGGAGGCTTCAAAGCAGTCAGGCTACATAAGAGAAGAGAAAAATAAGAGGATATCGAGAGAATATGAGATTGAGACAGAGAGTTTGTTTTTCTTTCTTAAAGATGTTAGAGACTTGAAGATATTTAAATGTGGATAAGAACTGTATGTCTCTATTGAAAAAGGAGGGAAGGAAGAAAAGATGGGTGTAGATGCAGGTAGATTTACAGCCTGTGAGTAAGATGAGGGACTCGCTGCCTAATGACTTTAAGACATTATGGATCTGTGTGAGAGTTCAGTGAAATACTTGTTAAATAAAATAAACATGTAAATTGATACCATTACAAATATGTGCTGAATACCCAAATGGAGTTGGTACTAATTACAGTGTCCCAGAGCTAAACATGATTATTTTTTAAAGGGAAGACTCTAAAATCAGAAACAAGGGGAAAAATAAAGGAATTATTTGTCAGACACTGCCATGAATGCTGGAGATAAAAGAGTAAAGAAGACACAGACCTCAAGGAATACAGTACTTGTATTAGTTATTATATGTAACCTAGAGATGATTTAAAGTATACAGGAGAATTTCATAGGTTATATCTAAATACCATACCATTTTATATAAGGGACTTGAGCATTTGCAGAGTTTGGTATCTGTGGGGGTTCCTGGAACCAATCCCCTTCAACTGTATAGGGTGAAAGTTACAGTGGTCTACAATACTTGAGGGATGGCCAGACAAAGGGGATCTAAGAATGAAAACAAAAATGGATCAGAGAGGACAAGGTAATATAATAAGGAAGGCATGACAGACAAGTGCTAAATGCAGCACAGCATTCTAGTAAGATAAGGACTAAAGCACTCTCAGAATTAAGAGATTATAGCTAGAAGAGTATCAGAATAGTGCAAAGAGAAGCCAGAGAGACTATGGGATTGAGGAGTGACTGGGAAATGAGAAAGTGAATGCCTTGCATGTAGAATATTCCTTTAGAAGATTATAGGATAATGGTGAGGATGGGAAGTAAACAGAGAGATGCCAAGTAGTGTCAAAGAGACCATTGTTATACCAATTTCAGAAGCGAAGAAACTAAAACTCAGTGAGATTAGGTAACTCTCTAAGTCTACGGAGTAAGTAACTGACAGGCAAACAAAGAATTAAAACCTAGTCCCAGAGGATCCAAAATCTAATATACTTTGACTATATCAGACCATCTAAAGACTGAAAAAACACATCTTAACAATAAAATAGATTCATATCCTTGCAACAGTAAACGGCTAAATGGAGATAGAGACATACAGTTATTAAAATGAAGAATAATAATAACATACAGCAGTGGCTAATGAAATCACACTCTTCTAGACCTATAAGAAAAGAAATTAAAACTACCAAGGACTAAAGTCCATGCTAACATATTTTTGATGAATTAAATACTGTGTAGAGTACCCAGATGGCATTCAATCTGAAGTTGCATTTGAATGAATGAAAGGGAAAACATTACAAATAGTTTTTAGATACCACTGAAACCAATATATGTTGACCTGAGAAACCCCTGTTCTTTATGTTCTTCAAAGCCATCCTTAATAATCATCCTCCTACAAGCAAGTAGTCACTCTATAACAAGCAGTATATGATTTGTTTTCCCAAGGATTCTCAAGAAAACCAAATAAAATAGAAAAAGGAAGGATAATTTTCTTCTGGGACTGTTCTTATTTATTCTGTCCTAATTTATTTTGTAAAAGTCTACACTTTCAATAGTTTTGTATAATTACTATATAGAAGAACTGATGTTGAATAATAGTAATACCTTCCAGTCATTTATGAATTGTGTATCATTATTTTAATTTTACAGATAAGAAAATTGAAATTTAGGAACTATGCCTGGGATCCCACACCTTATAAATGGTAAGGCGAGGTCTAAACCCAAGTCCGTCCGACTTTAAATCCATGCTTTTAAAGACTACGTGGAATTAGGAGTGAGGAAAGAATGGAAAGGATGGTTTTCAAAGCTCTAGACTGTTTGTTTGTGCTATACCAAAAGTCATTATGCCAATAATATTTTTCTATTTTCCATTTAAAACTTTAAGGTCTCTGTTTAATATATATTTATTTAAATTATGCTTTGTATCAAAAGGCATTTAAGTATATTGTTTACACACACACACAATTCAGGAGGGCAATACAATTTAAAGGAGATGCGAAAAATATGGTTAGAGGAAAATATGGTTAGTCATAAAGTGGGAACCAAAATAATGCAAATCAAAAAAATTCATACAATGAAAAATACTAATAGCTTAAAATATTCATTAGATAACAGCAAGCCAGTTTCTCAGAGAAGCCCATCTAGTCTTTTCTTAAATTGATACATAATAGTTGTATATATTTATGAGGTACATGTGATATTCTGATACATTCCTGCAAAGTATAACGATCAAATCAGGGTAGCTGGAATATCCATCACCTCAAACATGCCCATTCTTTTTTGACACTAAAGTCAGCAAAAAGGATTTCTTGTGGGAAGGAATCCTTGTGTAATATAAAACACCACCTTCAATAAAATAAACCCTTTTGATAAACACAACTATAAGTTCCCATTGGACTGTTTTTTACAGCAAGGCTGAAATACATTTTAAAAAATATTATATTGTATTGTAGACCAAATAATAGCTGGTTATCATGAAGACAGAAACATATTTATCTTCACTGGCTTTAAGGAAGTTACAATCTATCAACAGAGTTTATAATTCCAGGGAGAAAATAAATAGTAGGGTTTCTTTTTTATAATGAAAACAGACAAAAGTGAGCTCCATTTGAATCATCTTCTGAAAATTAAAAGTTTGTCAACTGGTTCCTAAAATATTTTGGGGATACACAGTATATATTCATTTAATATTATGATAGTTTCCCATAAAATTACTCCCCTTGTCATACTTCTTATCTTAAAAAGCATATTTACAGATGTTGATTTTTAAAAAGTTTAAGTCACAGGCAAAAAAAGAAAAAATAGATAAATTAGACTTCACCAAAATTAAAAACTTTTGTGCATCAAAAGACACTATAAACAGAGCAAAAAAGCAACTGATAGCATGGAAGAAAATGTTTGAAAATCATATATTTGATAAATATGCATATACAGAATATATAAAGAACACCCCACAACTCAACAATAAAAAAGCAACTTGACTGATAAATGAGCAAAGGACTTAAACATCTCTCCAAAATATATATACAGATGGCCAATAAGCATACAAAAAGATCCTCAACGTCAGTAATCATCAGGAAAATGAAAATAAAAATCACAATAAGGTATTACCTCATACCCATTATGATGGCCACTATCAAAACAAACATACAGAGGTGAGTGAGGAGGTAGAGAAATTGAAACATTTGTGCACTGTGATGGGAATGTAAAATGGTGTGATGGGAATGTAAAATGTGCAAAATGTTTGGCAGTTCCTTAAAAAAATAAATAAATACATAAGTGAAAATAGGCCCCCACAGTAGGAAAGATCATCAGGGACAGGGATGTGGAGAAGAGAAGACCAGGAAGAGGTTGACAGCTGAGACCAAGATTTAGCTGCAGTGAAGGTTAGGAGATTTCTTGAAGATGCAGGAAAGAAGGTCCAGGGTGACTGAGGGAAACCTATACAGCAGCTGCTGGTCCTGCTGGCCCTATGGCTGGGCACCATGGGATTAGGCAGGGTTGGGCTCCTAGGGGCCTAGCAGCAGGGTCTGCAGGTGTCCTGGGGAAACTCCACAAGCATCCACTTATGCAGTGAGCCTTCAGGGAGACCAATATGAGCAGTTTTATGGATACACTCTTCCCAGTAGGAACTTTTGTGAGGCTAGAATTTAAGCTCCAGTATACAAGCTTCTGGAAGAAGTAATTAAAGAATCCTGAGTGCAAAGTCAAGTTCAGTGGAAAGAAGCAGAAATGCCTGGCCTACATCAAACTTGAGGATAAAGTTTTGGGCCAGATGGTCCACTATCCCATACAGAAGCAGGATTGACACACGCCTAAAAAGCACCACGAGATCCAGTGCAGTAGAGTGGAGCAGGCCAGCCACGACCCTCACAGTCACTACTTTCTGGACAATTTGCCTTCTTTTTAAGGTCCTGCTCCCCAGCACAGAACCCTGGACTGAATTTCATCCTGCTCCCCAGAGAGTTGCAGGTGGTAACCAGTGGAAAACCCTGCCCTCCTAGAAGATCCCATTATATCCTGAGCTAATAAAACTACTTGCCAGAAAACAAAGAAAAAAATATAAAATTTAAAAAAAAGATTACCATAGGATTCAACAATTCCACTTCTGGCTATATACTCAAACAAAATGAAAGCAGAGATTTGAAGAGATAGTTGTACACCTATGTTCATAAAAGCATTATTCACAATAGGTATAATGTGGAAGCAACTGTAGTGTCCACTAATGTATAAACAGATAAACAAAATGTCGGAGGAAGTGGAGCACAATGGTAGAATAGAAGGCTTCCCTGATTGCCTTCCCTAGCCCCCCGCAAGGACACCAATTTAATTATCTACACAAAAAAGCGCCTTCATAAGAACCAAAAATCAGGTGAACATTCATAGTATCCAGTTTTAACTTCATATCACTGAAGGCACTGAAAACATTAAAAAAAAAAAAAGCCTTAAATCAGTGATGTCACACCTCCCTCAAGCCCAGGCAGTGGTAGTGTGGTGACTAGAGTGTTTCTGTGTGCTGGAGGGAGAGCACAGCAATTTGTGAGGCACTGAACTTACTGCTGTCCTGATAGAGCAGAAGGGAAAACGAGACCAAACTCAGCTGATGCCCACCCACAGAGAGAGTATTTAAACCAGCCCTAGCCAGAGGGGAGTTGCCAATCCCCACAGCTGGAACTTGAGTTCCTGCAAATCTTGCTACCATGGGCTAAAGTGCTCAAAGGATTTAAATAAATAAACTTGAAACACAGTCTAGGCCACAAGGACTACAAATCCTGAACATGGCTCAGAGATAGTGGATGGGGGTGACACACAACATACTAAAACACCAGCCAGGGTGGCCAAGAGAGTCCCGGTATTACCCCTTCCCTAACCCCAGGCTTTATAGCTCATGGCTCCAAAAGAGACTCCCCTTCCTTCCACTTGAGGAGAAAAAAGGGAAGAGTAGGGAAGACTTTATCTTGCATCTTGAACAGCAGCTGAGCCACAGCAGGACAGAGCACTGGTCAGAGTCATGAGGCCCCCCTTTCCAGGCCCAAGCTCCTGAATGACATTCCTTAGACAGACCCTGGGACAAAAAAGAATGACCCCATCCTGGCATGATTCATCACCAGCTAACTGAAGAGCCCTGGGGCCCTGAATAAGCAGCAATGATACCCAAGTACTACATCAAGGGCCCTGTGTGAGACTGTGAGACTTGCTGGCTTCAGGTGAGACCCAGCACATTTGCAGCTGTGGTTGACTATGGGTCACAATTCCTTCTCCTTGAAAAAAGCAGAGGGAAAAGGAAAGAGGACTTTGTCTTACACCTTAGGTACTAGCTCATGCATAGGTGGGTAGAGAACAAAGCAGGCTCTTGGGGTCCATAATTCTAGGACTTGGCTCTTGGATGGATGGCATTTCTGGACCTGCTCTGGGCCAAAGGGGAGCCCACTGTCCTTAAAGGGCGAGGCCCAGGCCAGGCAGCATTCGCTACAAGCTGACTGAAGATATCCTGGGCCTTAAGGAAATAACAGTGGTAGTTTGGCAGTACTCACCGTGGTTCTGTGGTGATGGTGGCCATGGGGTGGGGCTCCTCTGCCTTTGGAAAGGGGAGAGAAGAGTGGGAAGAACTACATCTTGTGTGAGTGTCAGATCGGTGGCAGTATAACAGAATACCAGGTATACTTCTAAGATTTAAATTCTAGTCCCTGGCTCCCAGAAAGCACCTCTGGACCCACCCAGGGCCTAGGGGAAATTGCTACTCTAAAGGGAAAAATGCAAGACCGTTGGCTTTGGCATTTGCTGACTGTACAGCTCCAGAGCCTTGAGAGAACACAGGCAGTAGCCAGGGAGGGGTTAAAGCAGGCCTTGAGAAAGATGTAGTGCTGTGTTGGCTTCAGGTATGACCTAGCAGTCACAGTGGTGGTGGCCACAAGGGTGCTTGTCTCACTCCACCCACAGCTTCAGGTGGCTCACAACAGAGTCAGAGACTGTTTGTTTGGGAGACAGTAAGGGAAGAGAACAAAAGTCTCTGCCAGGTAATCCAGAGAATTATCCCAGATCTTGTCCAAGACCATCAAGGAGGCCTCTATGAGTCTATAAGAACCACAGCTTTACTGGGCTTGGGGTGCTCCCTGAAGCAGATACAGCTTAGATCATAACACTTAAGTCCTTTAGAATATTTGGAAAGCCTTCCCAAGAAGGATGAGCACAAACAAGCCTTGACTGCAAAGACTATAATAAATTCCTAATTTTTCAATGCCTAGCAACAGATGAACATCTACAAGTATTAAGACAATTCAGGAAAATATATCCTCATCAAATAAATGAAATAAGGCACCAGGGACCAATTCTGGAGAAAGAGAGATATGTGACATTTCAGATAGAGGATTCAAAAATAGTTATTTTGAGGAAACTTAAAGAAATTCAAAGATAACACAGAGAAGGAATTCAGAATTCTATCAGATAAATTTAACAAAGAGATTGAAATAATTAAAAAGAATCAAGCAGAAATACTGGAGCTGAAAAATGCAATTGTCATACTGAAAAATGCATCAGAGTCTTAACAGCAGATATGATCAAGCAGAGGAAAGAATTTGTGAGCTTGAAGACTGGCTATTTGAAAATACATAGTCAGAGGATATTAAAAAAGAATAAAAAAAAAATTAACCATGCCTATAGGTACCTCAAAATGGAATATCTGAGAGTTGTTGTCCTTAATCAGGAGGTAGAGGAAAAAGTCAGGGGTAGAAAGTTTATTCAAAAGGATAATAACAGAGAGCTTCCCAAACCTAGAGAAATATATCAATACCTAAGTACAAGAAGGTTACAGAACACCAAACAGATTTAACTCAAAGAAGACCACCTCAAGGTACTTAAAAATCAAACTCCAAAAGTCAAGGATAAAGGATCCTCAAAGCAACAAGAGAACAGAAACAAATAACATGCAATGGAGTTCGAATATGTCTGGTGACAGAGTTTTCAGTGGAAAACTTAAGCCAGCAGAAAGTGGCATGACATATTTAAAGTGCTAAAGGAAAAAACTTTTACCCTAAAAGAGTATAAACAGTAAAAATATTCTTGAAACATGAGGGAGAAATAAAGACTTTCCCAAACAAAAGCTGTGGTATTTCATCAACATGAGACCTGTCCTGCAAGAGATGCCAAAGGAAGTACTTCAATCAGAAAGAAAAGGACATTTATCAGCAATAACTAGTCACTTAAAGGTATAAATTCACTGGCAATAGTAACCAAACACATACACAAAAAACCACAGAATATTGTAACACTGTAACTGTGATATGGAAAGTTCTTTTATCCTAAGTTGAAAGACTAAACAATGAACCAATAAAAAATAATAACTACAAGAGCTTTTAAAGACACAGACAGTATAATAAGATCTAAATAGAAACAACAAAAAGTTAAATAGTGGGAATATGAAGTTGAGGTGTAGAGTTTTTATTAGTTTTATTTTTGTTGTTTGTTTATACAGTGTTAAGTTCTTATCAGCTTAAAATAATAGTTATTAAGATAGTATTTGCAAGGCTCATGGGAACCTCAAACCAAGAAACTAAATCATATCAACAGAGAAAATCACTTTCACTAAAAGGAAGATAGAACAGAAAGAAAGAAGGGAGAAAAGATCACAAAACAACCAGAAAACAAATAACAAAATGGCAAGAGGAAGTCTTTACTTACCAACAGTAACACTGAATATAAATGGACTAAACTCTGTATTAAAAAGTCATAGAATGGCTGCATTAAAAAAAAAAAACAGTGATCTGTTGCCTATAAGAAACATACTTCACCTATGAAGACACACATAGATGAAAAAGAAAGGAATGGAAAAGATATTCCATGCCAATGGAAACCCAAAAAGAATAGGAGTAGCTATACTCATATCAGAAAAAATAGATTTCAAGACAAAATCTATAAAAGGAGGCAAAATAGTAGAATGATAAAGGGGTCAATTCAACAAGAGAATATAACAATTTCAAATATATACACAACAAGCACTGGAGAATCTAGATATATAAAGCAAATATCAATGAAGCTAAAGAGAGAGAGTGCCCCTAATACAACAATAGATGGAGACTTCAACAGCCCACTTTCACCATTTGACAGATATTCTAGACAGAAATTAACCAAGAATCACTGGACTTTATCTACACCATAGAACAAATGGACCTAACAGGTATGTACAGAACATTTCATCCAAAGACTGCTGAATACACAATCTTTTCCTCAGCGAATGGATCATTGTCAAGGATAGACCATGTTAGGTTACAAAACAAGTCTTAAATAACAAGAGGAACTTGGAAACTATACAAATAAATGAAAATTAAACAATACATTCCCAAATGACCAGTAGATCAATGAAGAAATTAGAAAGGAAATTGAAAAATCTCTTGAAACAAATGGTAATGGAAACACAACATACCAAAATCTATGGGATATTGCAAAAGCAATACTAAAAGGGAAATGTATAGCTGTAAGCGCTTACATTAAAAAAAAAGAAAAACTTCAAATAAACAACCTAACATTGCATCTCAAATAACTAGAAAAGCAAGAGCAAACCAAACCTAAAATACTAGAAGAAAATAAATAATAAAGATAAGATCATAAATAAATGACTTGAAATAAAGCAATACAAAGGAGCACTAAAACAAAAAACTGGCATTTTGAAAAGTTAAACAAAATTGACAAACCTTTGGCTAGACTAAGAAAATAAGAAAGAAGACCCAAATGAATAAAATCAGAGGTGAAAAAGGTCACATTATACTAGATATTGCAGAAATTCAAAGGATCATTAGTGGCTACTATGAGCAACTACATGCCAATAAATTGGAAAATCTTGAAGAAATGAGCAAATTTCTAGACAAAAACAACCTACCAAGATTGAACCATAAAGAAATCCAAAACTTGAAGAGGCGAGTAACAAGTAATGAGATTGAAGCCATAATACAGTATCCCAGTAAAGAAAAGCCTGGGAGCTGATGGCTTCACAGGTGAATTCTACCAAACATTTAAAGGAGAACGAATACCAATATGACCCAAACTATTCTGAAAAATAGCAAAAAAGGGAATACTTCCAAATTCATTCCATGAGGGTACTATTACCCTGATATCAAAACCAGACAAAGACACATTGAAAAAGAAAACTATAGACTAAAATATCTGATGAATATTGATGCAAGAATCCTCAGCAAAATACTAGAAAGCCAAATACAGTAATATTCAATACTTTAAAATGTTCATTCATCATGACCAAGTATTTATCCCTGGGATGCAAGAATGGTTTAACATATGCAAATCAATCAATGTGATATATACATAGAATAATGAACAAAAACCATCTGATCATTCCAATTGATGCTGAAAAAGCATTTGATAAAATTCAACACCCCTTCATGATACAGACCCTCAGAAAACTGAGTATAGAAGGAACATACCTCAACATAATAAAAGCCATATACGGCAGTCCCACAGCTAGTATCATACTGAATAGAGAAAAACTGAAAGCCTTTCATTCAAGATCTGGAACATGTCAAGGATGCCCACTGTCCCCACCATTATTCAACATAGTAATGAAAGTCCTAGCTAGAGCAGCCAGGCAAGAGAAATAAATAAATGACATCCAAATTGGAAAGGAAGAAGTGAAATTATTCTTATTTGCTGATGAGATGATCTTATATTTGAAAAATACCTAAAGAATCCACAAAAAAACTATTAGAAGTGATAAATTCAGTCAAGTTGCAGGATACAAAATTAACACACAAAAATAAGTAGCATTTCTACATGCCAACAGTCAACAACCTGAAAGAGAAAATAAAGTAATTTTATTTATAACAGGCCCACATAAAATCAAACACCTAGGAATCAACTTAAGTGAAAGATCTCTACAACGAAAACTGTAAAACATTAATGCAAGAAATGGAAGAGGCCACCAAAAACTGAAAAGGTATTTCATGTTCATGGATTGGAAGAATCAATACTGTTAAAATGTCCATACTACCCAAAACAATTTACAGATTCAATGCAATTCCTATCAAAATACCAATGTCATTCTTCACAGAAATAGAAAAAAAAAAATCCTAAAATTTATATGGAATCACAAAAGACCCAGAATAGCCAAAGCTATCCTAAGCAAAAAGAACACAGCTGGAGGAATCACAAAACTTGACTTCAAATTATACTACTAAGATACAGTAAACAAGACAGCATGGTATTGGCATAAAAAGACACAGAGACCAATGGAACAGAATAGAGAACACAGACACAAATCCACACACCCATAGTGTACTCATTTTCGACAAAAATGTCAAGGACATACACTGGGGAAGGCCAGTCTCTTTAATAAATGATGCTGGGAAAACTGGATATCCATGGGCAGAAGAATGAAACTAGATCTGTATCTCCTGATATATACAAAATTCAAATAGAAATCTATTAAATACTTAAATGTAAGACCTCAAACTATGAAACTACTACTACCAGAAAACATTGCAGAAACTCTCCAGGACACCAGTCTTGGCAAAGATTTCTTGAGTAATATCCCACAATCACAGGTAACCAAAGCAAAAGTGAACAAATGGGATCACATCAAGTTAAAAAGCTTCTGCACAGCAAAGAAAACCATCAACAAAGTGAAGAGACAACCCAAAAAATGGGGGAAAGTATTTGCAAGCTACTCATCTGACAAGGGATTAATAACCAGAATATGTAAGGAGCTCAAACAACTCTATAGGAAAAAATCTAACAATCTGGTTAAAAAATGGGTAAAAGATTTGAATAGACAGTTCTCAAAAGACATACAAATGGCCATAAGGCATACGAAAAGGTATTCAACATCATTGATCATCAGAGAAATGCAAAGAAAAACTTAAAACGAGATAGCATCTCACACCAGTAAAATGGCTTATATCCAAAAGACAAAAAATAACAAATCCTGGTGAGGATGTGGAGAAAAGGGAATCCTCATATACAGTTGGGAATGTAAATTAGTACAACCACTATGGAGAATAGTGGTTCCTTAAAAAAACTAAAAAATAGAGCTACCACATGGTCCAGCAATCTTACTGCTGTGTATATACCCCAAAGAAAGGAAATCAGGATATCAAAGAGATATCTGCACTCCCATGTTTGTTGCAGTTCTGTTCACAATAGCCAAGATTTTGAAGCAACCTGTGTCCATCAACAGATGAATAAAGAAAATGTAGTACATATATAGTGGAGTAATATTCACACATAAAAAGGAATGAGATCCTGTCATTTGCAAGAACATGGTTGGAACTGGAGATCATTATGTAAACTGAAATAAGCTAGGAACAGAAAGACAAACATCAAATGTTCTCACTTATTTTTGGGATCTAAAAATTTAAAAAATTAAACTGATAGAGACAGAGTAGAAGGATGGTTACCAAAGGCTGAGAAGGGTAGTGGTTGGGGGACGTGAAGGGCAGGTGGGGAAGGTTAATACATACAAAAATATATTTAGAAAGAATGAATAAGTTCTATTATTTGACAGCACAACCAAGTGACTATAGTCAGTAATTAAATTGTACATTTTAATATAACTAAAAGAATATAGTTACATTGTTTGTAACACAAAGGATAAATGCTTGAGAGGATGGATACCCCATTTTCCATGATGTGATTCTTCCACATTGGATGCCTGTATCAAAACATCTCATGTACCCCATATATACACACCTACTATGTACACATAAAAATTAAAAATATTTTTTAAAATGTTATATACATGTTTTCAAATGTATATACATTTTCATTCAGCCTTAAAAAGAAAGTGCTGATACATGGTACTGCATGGATCAACCCTGAAGACATTATGCTAAGTGAAATAAGTCATTCACAAAAGGACAGATATTATATGATTCCACTTATATGAGGCATGCAATCGCCAAATTCAGAGACAGAAAGTAGAATGGGGCTGCCAGAGGCTGAGGGGAGGGATAATAAGGATTGTTGTTTAATGAGTAAAGAGTTTCAGTTTTGCAAGAATGAAAAGAATTCTGTGAATGGATGCTGAGGACAGTAGCACAAAAATGTGAATGTACTTAATGCCAGTGAACTGCACACTTGAAGATGGCTAAGACAGTACATTTCATGATGTGTGTATTTTACACTTAAAAATGCAATGGTTAAAATGGAAAATTTTATGTTATCTATATTTTACCATAATAAAAAGTACAAATTAACCAACAGATTAACCTTAACTAGCCCAAATTTGCTCCTTGCAAATTTTAATTAAACCTAAGCATTTTGGGAGGCATATGGGTATATAAAAGTCACATCTGTGAGTTACTATTTTATATCTGATTACAAGTGTTACGTCTATCTATGTGTAATCAAACTTCTCTAACAGAAATACAATCTTCTTTTCTATTGAATACAAACCACCCGTGGCAATGATTTGCTAAATTTAGTATATTCTACATGGAAGTCATCAGTATGATGTCTTGTCCAATGCTAATTCATCATGAAAAAATAATTTGCCTAATCATGATGGGATTTAACACAGTTACCTTTTTAAATATTTTCACTTAATATCTAAGCAATATTGAGTATGAGGACACGCTGAAAACTGTACACTAGACATATCAAGGGAAAAAAATAATTTTGTACCTAAATGACATCTAGATGAATTTTAAAAGAATTAGTGTCACGAATAATTAGTCAGTCATCTTTGTCAAGGTGCTGGGAGAGATTATCTTTTCCAGGGAGTACTTGCCCAAGGGCAAGAGGAGACAGTCTTCCAGGTGGGAGGTAAGAGGAAGTAGTAATGAGAACAATGCTGGAGACTTGCCATTGTAAAGGGCAAAACTTGCTGATTCAACTTTACTTCTGAGGACACATCTAATCTTGACTTATCTCAGTCCCAGGCTTCCTTAATGTTCCTGATATTTTTAGATTTAAAGCAGATTCCAAAGTCAATGACTGCCTGTTCTTTATTCTTCTACAACACAGACTTCTATATGATTTTCCTAACGAACGCTTCCCTTCCTGTCCCTAGTATCAGGATGCTCACCTCACTGCTTTTCTTATTCCTGATACCAACTTTCATTTATTATTTGAACAAATATTTGTTGAATGTCTATTTTTGAGCCAGGCATTATTCTAAGGAGTAAAGAAGAAAAGTGAGCAGAAATGGACATGGCCCTTTTTTACTGAAGTTAATAGTTAATTTAGAGAGAATCATGTTAAGTAAGTAATTACACAAACAACCCTAACAAGTAATTGAAGGAAAGGAAACTGGCATGGTGCTCTGACAGCCCCATAATGTGATCTGACCACATCAGAGAGATTAGGGGTAGATTTTCTGGGAGAAGTGTGGCAAGAACTGAGATCTAGAGATGACTAGGAGTTAACTAGCCACAAAAGGAGGAAAGAGTATTAGACCCTAAAAAGAGCAAGGACTAAACAACTTGGAGACAGGAGGGAGAATACGAGGCATTGAAAGAAGGCCACCATGACTGAAGTCTGTGTTCAAAAAAACTCTCTCTGGTTTCAATATGTAGAACAGTGACTTGTGGCCAGTTTGCCTTTTGCCATAGAAAGGATCGTCTTTGGTAGGAGTTAATCTTCCTGCTTGGCACCTTCACTTGGTTGACTATTTTAGCTATGCAAGTTGCAGCTTTTCTACATGTGTTCTTTCTTTGGTCATTTTATTTCTCTATTCCTATCTAAAATTCCTCTTACTCTCCTCTTATTAAGGGAAGTTAAACAAAAAATTCTACAAGTAGAACTTACTTCATACATTATTTAGAACTGTATCCATTGTCTCCTGCATAAGAAATCAAAATCAACAGAAAGATGTGGTAAAAGGTAAATTACCTTCAAAAGTGGTAATTCTAGAAAAACTGTATAGTAATACAGAGGTAAAAAACTGCCTTTAGAAGTTACAGCCAATCATATTGAGACATACGCATCTTATTAAATATGACTGAAGTAATTTCCACAAAAGAAAATTCTAGCATAAAAGTAACTGCAGAAATAAAGGGCACCATCTACTATTAAACCTAATCTCAGTATATCCCCTGTGATCCTTCCCTAATACAAAACAAATCTTATATATCATTTCAAATACACACACACACACACACACACTTGCCCACCATAAATGAATGTCAGCATTATTAACAACTCAATAAGTTTACAGGGTCAAACACACACATACAAAATCCTTTGATGCTTTAGAATTTTTTGACTCTTAAAACACATTCTGGCCAGGCGCGGTGGCTCACGCCTGTAACCCCAGCACTCTGGAAGGCTGAGGCAGGCAGATCACAAGGTCACGAGATCAAGTCCAGCCTGGCTAACACGGTGAAACCCTGTCTCTACTAAAAATACAAAAAGTTAGCCACGTGTGGTGGTACACACCTGTAGTCCCAGCTACTTGGGAGGCTGAGACAGGAGAATTGCTTGAACCCGGGAGGTGGCGGTTGCAGTGAGCCAAGATCTAGCCACTGCACTTCAGCCTGAGTGAGAGAGTGAGACTCTCTCAAAAAAAAAAAAAATGTTCTAAAATACTGGGCCAATTTAAATACTTAGTCAACATGTGCTTTACATCTAATCACTAAACTGTCATTACTTTTATTGAATATTAAAGTTAAAATAAAGCTATGAATTTTGATCTCTTATCACAAGTAAAGATTTATTGTAAGGATAAAAAGAATCCTACATTTATACCACATCCATTTCTGATTTGTTTCTCAAAAATAATATAAGTGGTGACATTTAATTTTTTGTTTTGTTTTAGATATCAGAATCAATTTGTAGCATAACATAATGAAATTAAAAGCCAAATAATTTCTTTTCACCTATGAAGTAAATTTTACTTGACCCAGGAAAATAGCCTATTTTGAAGTCCTGATTTTTCCTACTAAAATTGATAAGATTTTCTCAAAATAATTCCAATTTTATTTTAAAATTATAAATTAATTACAAATTTCTAATTATTACTCAAAATAATGTCAGTTTTCTATTGCTTCTCAAATTTTCTGTGCATATAAAACATCTGGGAATCTGATTAAACTGTAGTAAATTTTGATTTAGTTGGTCTGGAGTGTGGCCTGAGATTTTGTATTTCTAACAAGCTCTAAAATAATAACCAACATTACTAGAGCAACACTTGCCAAGGCAAAAAGAGACTTGATTTTTTTCAATAAGTGATGAAGTCATCAAATAGGACAATAATGATGACTGGTAATATACATACACACATAGACACAATTAGGCTTATGTTTCTAGATTATCTCGCCATGCCCTTTTTGGAATTAGTCCCAGTTAGAAAATAATGATACTCAAGAATTAACAACTATTTCTCATAAATCAATAGACAACAAAGGAACTGTAAGCTAGACGAATTATTATAACTAAATGGAGAGAAAAAGTCTATTCCAAACTAATTTTAATTATGCTTATTTGAATAAATCCCTAATTTCTTGTTTTAGGGATACTTAGAAAACTTCCTAATTTTCCCAAAAGTGAGGCCTGTGGAGAAATTCACCAGGCTAAATGAAAAATTAGTCTCAACCTGCACAATAATGTTAGTAATTCTAAAAGAATGTGGTAGAAGTTCTTCAAAAAAAGGAAAGAAACCACAAACAATATAAGCTCATGTTCCTTATCAAACATTTCTCAAAGAACTGTGAAAATGTCTTCTAATATTTTTTATAATTCCTCTCTGCTCAGCAAAATTCTCCTGAATTATGACAGCATTTTACTATGATCAATGCTCATTGAGGAAGTGGGGTTTCTCCTTTCACCAGTCAAACTGGAAGATGTCAGTTGTAATCACTGCTTTCCCTTGGTTCTCTCCACACTCCAAATTTTACAAGTGGATAGGAATCAGAAGAAATACCTGAAAGTCAGAAAGGAAAGAATAAAAAGTTCTGCAGATGCATTTGAATCAGCATGGTGGGGAGAGTGTCTATCAGATCCTTGACTAATACTGTGACTAAGAAACAGTGTGACAGACCTATATATATATATATAATTAAAATATACTATATAATTATTATATATCATATTATTTTATGTATATATAAAAATATATATATTTTTAAATCCTGAACTCATCTCTTCTTACCACAGAGACAACATTGCTTCTCCAGTCACAAATTAACCTCCATAACATCTGTTTCTTAGCACAGTGTAATTGCTTGCCAGGAATTTAAGAACTTTTAGATGACATTTGCAAAGTCCAAGTCATGATTTAATGCCGCATTCATATTGTTGGCAACCCAACAGTTAAAAGAGCTTAATATTCTTATGATTCTTCTGTGATTACATTACTGCTCAAAAACCTAGTTTCATAGATAGGAGTCTATAAGAAGAGAAAAATATATGGACATCATCTTCACTTAGGTCTCAGGATTTAAAAAAACTAACATGATATGTAATTTAAGATCCTTAGATACCTATGTCATATGAGAAGACAAATTTTTTTAATACCTTCACAAGACATAAAAGGGTAAACAAAAGCTCTTCTAGTGAAAAGAGACTAAGCAAGAAAAGAAAGAATGTGGAGTGGAGTGGAGACTGGGGGAAGTTAGGTAAGGGCAAAGATCCAACACATGTAATGACTATATATTATGTAAAGCACTATCCAAGAAACTTCTGAGCTTGGCTCAACAAGAGTATATTCGTTCACTTTCCTATGAGACTTCGGTCACTGCCTGAAAGCAGCTGTGCAAACAACCTTTTAGCAAGCTCTCCACTGGTGTATTCCAATGAGAAGAACCTGATGGATGCAAGCTTTGAATACATATAAACACACTACCATTGCTTGCTACACAGGATTATATTCAAAACAGCTGTAAGTCAACCTGTGAAAGAAACCATCAACCTACCGAGAGTCATCCTGAGTAGCCACATATTAAAGGGAATTTTCCACACTCTTTTGCAAATGTTATAAATATAAAAAGTAAAAGCTAATGTTGATAAGAATTGCAAATAATCACGGTAAAGTGTATAGAAAATATTGGTAGACATTTCTAAATTAACGTACATGGGAGAGATGAATATTATCTTTCTATTTTAAATGTATAGTTGAATCAAACTGCTGTTTTGCCAAAGGCAATAGTTCACTACTCATGATAACTTTAAACAACAGGCTACTGATTCAAGGTATTTTTCTAGAAATGGAAAAAAATGTATAAGGATCCTAGAGTGAATAAGAACTTTGTATTTTAAAAAATAAAATAAGAAATATACTGAAATATGTAAAAACACAAGAAAATCTACAATTACTTTTTATTGTCAGCAGCCTCCCAGGAACCATGTTCCTTTGGTTACAGCATCACAGATTAAAAGTTATTTAAGAAGTGTGTGATTCATTCAATAATGGTAAAGGCAACTTTCAATTCCTGTTAAGTTTTATACACCTTAGTTATAAACAAAGAACTCTGATCTTGACCTACCAGTGCTATAATCCAAAAAAGGTAAAGAATTCAAAATCGAACCTTGATTTCTATTCAAAACTGAGTCATGTCATCCATGGAAAATTTTATGTATAAAATAGCAGATTTCATTACATTCCATGACAATCTCAAATCTTGCCAAGAAGGAGAAAAAAACAACCAAAATGACTTCTTCCTGAACAGGAAGGGGACGAGGGGTTCTTGATAATCTTGTGAGAACACAATAGAAAAAGAAAAATAAACTAGAGAATAATAAAAAGCATAGCATGTATTTCAAATCATGATTTCTACAAACTAAAGAGACATGATACTGACTCCCGTACACCCACCTCTTCTTATCTTGACACATAGGAATGGAGAGGGAAGATCATAAACTTTGTGGAATATGCTTTGGCCCAGCTAGGAGTGGTCCAGTGGTCACATTTCTCAACTTCTTTATTCTCAGAAGCTTGCTTTATGAATTTCCAAAGGAATGCATGAAAGTTTTATGAAAGTTTTCAGAAAATTTCTAAATAATGGGGACACATAGTTATACTCCTTAATAGTTCAATAATAAAAATGTTAATCATATCATCAATACATATACATAAACTGATATCAGCTCAAAATAGAATTAGATGTTTTATGGCTAAAACTACATTTTTATTATAAGATCTGAAAGCAAGTTACTTGATAAACTAAGTCACCAAGTTCAAATAAAAGATGAAAACTCATCTTTTACATCAGTAGTCCCCAACCTTTTTGGCACCAGGGACTGGTTTATGTGAAAGATAATTTTTCCACGGACAATAGGGGGATGGTTTCGAGATGAAACTGTTCCACCTCAGACCATCGGGCATTAGATTCTTATAAGGAGCATCCAACCTGGATCTCTCAAATGTTCAGTGCACAACAGGGTGTGCATTTCTACAAGAATCTAAAATGCCACTGGTCATCTGATAGGAGGCGAAGCTCAGGCTGTAATGCTCATTCATCAGTCACTTACCTCCTGTTGTGCAGCCCAGGTTCCTAACAGGCCGTGAACCAGTACAGGTCCATGGCCCAAGGGCTAGGGACCCTGGGCCTACTATGTAGAGTCTACATGCTACTTTGGTACTCTGCTATGTAGAATTTACATAGCAAGCTAAACCCTTAAACCTCAGGAACCATGAATGATCATTTCCTTAAACTAACTTTTCTGAACCAACTGTTAGGATTTTATATAAATATATTTATTTTTAATTACAAAGTTTAATTACAAATTTGAAAGTTAATATATCAATTAAACAGACCTTGTCAAATGCAGAGCAAATTTAGAACAATTCAGAATCATCATGATCAATATAATAGTGAAACTCAAGCAGCATTCTTAACTAACTAAAGGTCAAGAATATTCAACATTAAGTAGTGGTCCAAGCAAAAGCAGACAGGAAAGAAAAAGAAGAGTTAGGGATATTAGATGATAAAAAGTCTATCAATATATGCATAATATTTACTTAGAAATATCAAGAAAATCAATCAAAGAAAATTTACCAAGAAAATCAACTGAAAAACTTAGACCCCAATAAGCAAGTTTATTAAGGTAGTCAAATACAAGAGCTGTATACAATAACTTCCCCATATATAGCAAAGCCAATTAGAAAATGTAATGAAAAAAATTCCATTCATAATTGGTAAAAAACAAACAAACAAACAATAAACTATCTAGGAATAAACTTAAAGAGAAATGTAGATGACATTTATTTTTTAAAAATCTATCAAATTCCACTGAAGAATATAAAAGAAGACCCAAATAAGTAAGAAAGTATAGCACATTCCTGGATAAGAATGCCCAATAGCATATGGATATTAATTTTCTCTAAATTAACCTATAAATTCAGTGCAATCCTAGTCAATATCCTAATGAGATTATTTTTGTGTGGGTCTTGACAAACTGAACCTAAGTTCCACATGAAAGGAAAAATGAGCAGTAATCAAGAAATATTTGAAAAAGCAAAACATGGGGGTGGGGAAACTTGCCATTCAGATAGCAAACATCTATAAAGCAACAATAATTCAAAATTGCACTGAAATAGAAAATGGATAAATGCATCTAAAAAGGAAGAATCCAGAAACAGACCTATCCATGTGTATTTTAGTTTACATAATTGAGGTTTATCATTTTGATTTTTTATAAAGTTAGCATTTCAAGTAAATGAGGGGAAAATTACCCCATAAGTTGTGTTAGAATGCCTGGCTCTCCATCTGGAAAACCAGTAAAGTCAGATCCTCTATTTTATATTGTACTTTTTTTTTTTTTGAGATGGAGTTTCACTCTTGTTGCCCAGGCTGGAAGACAGTGGCACAATCTTGGCTCACTCCAACCTCTGCCTCCCAAGTTAAAGCGATTCGCCTGCCTCAGTCTCCCAAGTAGCTGGGATTACAGACACGCATTAGAACACCCAGCTAATTTTTGTATTTTTAGTAGAGATGGGGTTTCACCATGTTGACCAGGCCGGTCTCAAACTCCTGACCTCAAATGATCCACCTGTCTTGGCCTCCCAAAGTCTACACAGGAATGAACCACCACATTTTGCCAGAATATACTGTACATTTTTTTAAATTACATAATAAAAAGCTAACTAAAGGTTTTAAGAAATGAATATACTGGAACAATACATAGGAAAAGATTTATATAATATAAGGATGGAAAGTGTCTTCCTAAGCAAGATACAACATTGAGTAGCCATAAAAGGGAAAAATGACAGAACATTAAAATTTAAATATTGTCCTGTTAAAAAACACTTAGGGACTTTTTAAAAACTATACAGATAAACCCTAGCTTCTGATAAAATCTCATCATCCCCATTTCTCCCTCTTTACTCCTTAAGAAGTTATGCTTTAGTGAGCCACTGTTTCTTATAAAAGTATGTTACATCTCTCCTACATGGATCCCAGAATAGGCTATTCTAATTTTTTTTTCTTCAAAGCGAATTCTATGAAAGGTAAGTGATTAGGTACACTGGTTCTCTAAACTAAATTATTCTTGCAATTTTGTTTACTTTAGCTACATATTGCTGCATGTTTCTACTTATGACAATAGAAGCTGCAATGAAAGACCCTATGTGGAACAGTTTGTTATACAATGCTATTTTTTGGAAGTAATTATTCAAAATGTACTGTAGTTTACCCAGTTTATACTTTGTTCTGCCATGTAGCATGAGGTATACATGAAATATAACAGCAGCTGTATAAAGAATGAAAACTTATACATTGGAGTCAATAACTGTTATTTAGGAAAAGAGTCTGCATTTAATTATCAGATACTTATTAATAGTAAGACCAGCTATGGGAATAAATGCCATTTTTGTATTGCCAGAATAGAATCTAGTTGACAGAAGGTATTTAATACATGCTTGCATAATGAGCATCCTTTCTGCTTTATTTTAAAATTCAATATAGATTTAAAGTTACCTTTGTGGGCTTCCATACATTTTATGTAAGATCTTTTCCTTCTGAAATCTTCCCTTAGTGAAGAATCATCAACTAACTTTCTCTCTATAACTAAACTTTATGACCATCATAGTCACAGTAGAATTTAACACACTTTCCATATTTCGCCATCATGAAATCTGAGTTACCTTTGATATTTTATGAAGTTAGACTAATCGACACCGAAGTTCATATGATAAAATTTAGGGTAGAACTGTTTGTTAATGTATATAAACAAATCATCGTAACCAAGAGTGAGTCTACTCTTAGAAATAACAGCAAAAATTTATAATTTTGCCAGTGATGTTTTAAAGAGAATACATGTAGCTGGTGACAAGATTGAGAATACTGATGGAGAACTGATTTCCCCTATGCCTGTTACCTGCAAATAATCACATCTGCAAAATGAGGGGGGACAGCCTGCCATGTCAGAAGGAAATTTTCCTATTGTATGTGAAATTTTCCCTAGAAATATTTATCAGTGTTAAAATCTTGACTTTTTTAGTACTTTTGTGATTTTAATTTTCACACTTAGATTCCTAATCCACTTGGAGGTTATTCTTATGTATGCTGCAAGGTATTAATCATTATCTCTTTCCAAATGCCAATGGACAATCATCTTTTCCCCAATGATTTGAGATGCAACCTTTATCATAATACATTTCTTTTATACATATATATATTTTATAAAATACATAAAATATATATTTATATATATATATTTTATTGCATTTTAGGTTTTGGGGTACATGTGAAGAACATACAAGATTGTTGCATAGGTACATACATGGCAATATGGTTTGCTGCCTTCCTTCCTATCACCTATATCTGGCATTTCTCCCCATGTTATCCTTCCCTAACTCCCCACCCTCTGCTGTCTCTCCCCTAGTTTCCACCCACAGACCCCAGTGTGTGATGCGCCTGTGAGTGAGAACATGCGGTGTCTGATTTTCTGTTCTTGTGTCAGTTTGCTGAGAATGATGGTTTCCAAGTTCATCCATGTCCCTACAAAGAACACGAACTCATCGTTTTTTATGGCTGCATAGTATTCCAGGGTGTATATGTGCCACATTTTCCCTGTCCAGTCTATCATCAATGAGCATTTGGGTTGGTTCCAAGTCTTTGCTATTATAAACAGTGCTGCAATGAACATTCGTGTCCATGTGTCCTTATAATAGAACGATTTATAATCCTTTGGATATATACCCAGTAATGAGACTGCTGGGTCAAAAGGAATTTCTATTTCTAGGTCCTTGGGGAATCGCCACACTGTCTTCCACAAGGGTTGAACTAATTTACACTCCCACCAACAGTGTAAGAGGGCTCCTATTTCTCCACATCCACTCCAGCATCTATATGCCAAGATCTAGTTTTAGGTTTTCTATTCTGTTCCACTGGTTTATCTGTCAATGCATGGGCCAGCAAAGGAAATTTAAAAGGTTCCTTTTACTTGCCCTAGGTTAGCAAAATCTATGTCCTTACTTATCCACACTGTTTTTATTATAGAGATTTTAATGGCTGGTAAAGCTAATCTTCCCTTATAGTTTTCCAGTGCTTTTCTGGCTCTTCCTGTTCATAGGTTTGATGTACTTGTTTATAGGATTGACTCAACCATGAGCTTAAGGATTGAACAGAGCAATTTAAGAATTATGTCCTAAACATAATTAAGATGGTAAACCAAGCACAATAAATTATGTCAAATAAATATAAAAATATCATTATTTACTACTTTAGCATTATCCTCTCTTTTAGCATACTTAGGAGCTAACTAAATGTCAACTAGTTTCATGTTCTAAGATACAAAAATGTATTTGTATTTGTAAAATGTTGTAATATAATCTATGTGCTCATTTGCCACTAAAATTTCATATCAGTTACTAGATTAAAAATGGAAAAATCACATACATACTATTTTAAAATATTAAGCCTGCTAAGTTGATCATAACTTCAAATATAGCCTTCAGCATAAACATTTGCATTACCTAAAACTAAATATGAAAATGTAAAAATCATTTAAAAATATTAATAATTTACTCTAATTTTCTAAATTCTATTGAATAAACAAAAATAGGGGTTATGACAGTTCCTTTTACTTGGCCTAGGTTAGCAACTCTATGTCCTTACTTATCCAATGACACAGTATAGAGTTGCGCAGGTTATCTACTACTAACCTACACAACCATGTATGGATGTGGCAGCCCTGTATTTATCCTTTTCTGATCAGTAGAAAAGCACTTTGAACTCATGTTAGGATGAACCAGAGAAAAATAAGGGTCACTACTGGTAGGTGTTCTTATTTAATTCGGGAGACCATATGTTTGAGAGAAAATGCATGGTCTATGACGTTAAGAGGACCCTGGGTTCTGATTTTTGAATCTGTCATTTACTAGTAAGTCATTTAATCTGTTTCATCTTTAAAACTGGTTAATAACATCTACCCTAGAGATGCTGCTGCAATGTGCAAATCAAGTCAGTATGAAAAGTGGCTGACACTTAGTAGGCACATCGTGAATAGTGATTATTTGTACAAGTATCGAGTTTTACATTTATTGTACATTAGAAGTTTCCAAGGATCAAAGACTATGCCATTTCCGTTTGTTTCTTCCAGAATGAGCTGTGCAGTGATCTAAAAACACAGGTGGTAAAAAACAAAATGTCTGTCTGACCGATTCTTAAAATGAAATTAACCAAAAGACAGGGATTGCTATATGTTCTATAGGTATCTCTACTCTAGACAGGACTTAGTACACTACTGAAAGAGGCATATAGGTGCACATGTATACACATACACAGTCTCACTCCAGGACTACATGATTATGAAAAAAAAAGGGAAAAATGGACCACTGAAAAATGATGTGCCATGAACCCACAAGTGATATTTGTTTGGCTAAAACTAAATATGAAAATGTAAAAATCATTTAAAAATATTAATAATTTATTCTAATAATGAAAATGTCTGTAGATTTAGATAATGATCAAGAAATATAAACCCATATTATTTCCAATTTTTAAATCCACTATTTTTTTTCCACATAACATTAAAAAGCCAAAAGGTTGCTATCTACCCTTACAGAAAATTTTCATCTATTTTAAGATTCTTTATAGTGGACTATCCAACCTCCTGACTTTCTTCCTGATCATTTCTTAACCCAGTTTTCTAAGCCCATTCATTCTAATACTATTAGTATTGTTGAAATCCTGGCTTATAATAGAATTCCTAATTTAACAAATCATTGTTCAGAAAAGATACATCTTGGCCAAAAGGAACAAGCTTGAACAAGGTATATCTGTATGGTTATATTCTTGGACTTAAAAACTAAAAAGACTAAAATCTTTTAAAACTCTACTTGCATACTTCCAGCACTGCAAAACACTTGTAAGGAAGTAGGAAAGAGAGGAGTCATTGAAACATAAAATTTTAAAATGTGTTCTTTCATCTGTCCATTCATCCCATCCATAATGAACCTTCTAAATTTAGGCAAGTTTGTCCAAAAAGAATTAAGACATTTTATTCATTGAAAACTATTTTCTCTATATATTTTGATCTGGTTTTTCATTCAGGCAACAACGTTTGAACTTTTCACTTACAGAACAGCTTTCAATAAAAATGTTCTACAGAAACATATAAAAAGGAAATCTCTGATCTTAAATAAAATGTATCTTCCTTAGGTATTGAAAAGGAGGAAGAGAAGAAAAAGGAGATCTACAATATTTCTGGCCCTGCCCCTAAATTGACAAATGATATAAAAGTTTAAGAGTAGTAGTAATTGCTTGAGATCAAGTTTTATTAACCAGTGTGATTCCATTCATTTATTCATTTGAGAAATATTTATTGTACCCATGTGCCAAAAACTATTCTTAAAGTCTTCAGAAACTGAGACATTGCTAAGCCCTAATAAAATACCATGTAAAACCAAATAGAAATTATGTGGAGTTCTACGTTTCAGAAGTATGACTTTTTAAAATGATCAGAACAGGGGCACCTAAATATATTAAGGCAAAGCACTCTATAATCAGAAATTTTTATATGAACAGGCCATATTTAGTTGAGCTGCCCATTCTTGGACTCTTTATTTCTATGTACATTTTCTCGGTAATTTTTAATTTTTCTCTGATTTCATTATGTAATTTCAGTGAAATTAAATTGGAATGGCTCAAAAAATACATTATTTACATTGAACTTCAATTACAGCATTAATTAATTGCAGATTACTCGCATGATGCCTGGTTGTAACAATAATTACCTTCTACTATGATCTTTGCATATATTATCACCCCCTTACTACAACCTTTCTTTATAGATGATGGCGGTGGTACTAAAAGTAGCCAACATTAAATTAGAACGTACTAAGTGCCAGTGACTTAGTACATCTTTTATACAGACTACTTCATTTAAACCTCAATACTACTCTTTGAGGTAAGTGTTTCTATTTCTTGAATTTAAAAATAAGAAAACTGCATAACTCAAAGAGGTTGTTATGTATCCAAATTCATACAGCCAATAAATAGCAAAGCTGGCATTTAAATCTAGGTGTATTTAGCCTTAAAGGTCACAGTTTTCCACACTGTAATACAGTGACTATGCTGGTGGTAGTTAGTTATACAATAGCCACAGTGGACAGCCTGACAGGCCCATTCTTTGGGAGTAAAAGTTAATGTGACTTAAATATCTGACAAAACTTAGAATGGGCCAATGGATTCAAATGTCTAGAGAAATTTTTAAAACATCTACGTAGGTAGCAACATGTTATATTTTATTATTAAAAAACTAACTCATATACAAATAAAAATATTACCCAAACGTACAAAATTAGTTCTGTTATAATTAGTAAACTATGTGTTTCAAGTAAGACTCCAAAGATAGAGGGACTATTGCCTCTAAAATAAATTTCCTTTCATTTGAAGGATATGCAAGTTACTTCCATATAAAAAATACATATAAGGCATAATTTGAGGATATATACTCAGAAGCTAACCATTTGATTAAAGATTTTGTTTTGTATAAGGTACTTGTAAGTATGCTGAATCATATTAATAAAACACTTTTCAACAGCATTTATGCTTTCAAGTTATTTATCTGAGTGGATGGAGGTTGGCAGTTTCTGTAGTTCCAAGTTTTATTGGTATTTATGAAGGGTAATCAACCAAGTTTTCAAATATTATATTACTGTTCTGTATAATTGCATAAATACTTTAGATCTACATATAGATTACAAGTCAAGCAGAGATCTAGGTTAAATTAACAGCAGTATCTTACAAAGATAGATAGGAAAAAACATTAAGGGTCATATTCCAGTGCTACTTAGGTTGAGAGTGGTTAATGCATTAAAAACATACAATAACAAGACAATTCTTGAGTTATTTACTGTACAAAGTGCTTTCATTTTAATGTTTCGAGTTATAATTTAAATTCAGTTCAACTAAATTAGAATTACAAATGTGTGAAATAGGCATAACTAAGAATTCAAAACCACTGGTTCAATATAAAGTCATAGATTTCAGTTTTTATACTACTTAGCATTAATTTTTCCAAGGACTTAGACATTTGAGAAATATTTAAGTTACACTATGTGCCAGTTTGCCATTTGCCATGGAACATGAAGAACCCAGGTGGCTGCCAATGATGAAAACTTTTCCTACTGGCCCCAAAAGTATGACTCAGTGCTGTCCTGAAGTGACCACACTTCTTATGGTGGCTGGAAGTGTTATTATCTTTGACAGCAGCTATCAGAAAATATGCATAATGACACAGTTCATTTTCAAGTGACTAAGTTACACATTTTTGCCTTCCTTAAAGGATGAAAAATCTTGATAAATGCAATACCTAAAAATTAACATGCAACAGAAAGTAGTTTGTAAAAGATAGTGTCATTAGAGAAGATATGTAGAATAAAAATCATACAATGGCATTATAGTGGTGAAAAAAAGTATTTTATATTTTCATATATTGAATACTTGATAGCACACATAATACAAGAGACTTATATAACTATTAAACTTGAAAAATCTATTAATGTTTTTATTTCCATTTTGTTAAATACTTTTACTCAGTTATTAAAATAATTACCAGAAATCTCACCATGGTCTGTACAATTTACATACCTTATCAAACCACTGATAAATGCAGATATCACACTGCTATAGTCACTCTCATTTTAAATAAATATTTTTAAAATCTGAGATTCCAGTTGTTGAGGCTTTAACTAACACTAGGATGTTGGAATGTTGAAAAGAGATAGAAATGAGAACAGTTTAAATGAGATAAAGTCCACTATATAGAAGTAAGTAATATGTACAATAGGTACAAAGAAGGACATCAAAATCAATAAGCTTTCTGAATAAATTTTAAAATAATTCAGCAGCCTTGATCTTTCAAAATGCACTTTTTAAATTGACATGTAATAACTGTGCATATTTATGGGGTACAGAGTGATATTTTGATACACATATACAATGTAATAATCAAATCAGGGTAATTAGCATATTTATCATCTTAAACATTTATCATTTCTTTGTGTTGGGCCAATTCAAAATCCTCTTCTAGCTATTTGTAAATATAAATTACTGTTAACTATAGCTACCCTACCATACTAAAGAACCCTAGAACTTAGTCCTCCTATCTGGCTGTAATTTTGTATTCATTAACCAGCCTCTCCCAGACCTCTATCCCAATTCCCCTTCTCCACTCCCCTTCCAATCTTTTAGTAACCACAATTCCACACTCTACTTCTATGCACTCAATTTTTTTTAGCTTCCACATATGAGTGAGAACATGTGGTAATGAATATACTTTTTTGGTGTATCAAAGACAGATACTTGTATTATAAAATACAAGGGATCAATTTATTCTAACATATTAATTCCAGTAGTATGAATGAGGTTATTTAAATAATATAGACAGCTAAGGGTTAAAGAGCCAAAAAATTCACATTTAGAGCTTTAGATGCATGTATATTGCTCATAATAAAAACAAAAAATTATTAAAGTGAATTACAATAAGTTATTCAGCACAGCAAACCACTTACTCAGCTCTAAATGGACCTTAAAAAGTACTGTGTGTTCAGATGTGTGTTTAATCTTGTTGCAATGGGCTACGTTAACAATCTGCAAAGCTTTAGAAAATGAGATTTAAGATCATTGAGACATAGCCCACAGAGATTAGAAGACCATCAGGAGAAGATTTTCTAGCAGTTAATAGCATTTTAACTATAAATGGGGTTTGGCATTCTCTGAATCTTACAATCAATTACGATAAAATGAAATCTAAAACAAACATTTTTAATGAGGGGATTATTCTGTGAAGTAGGTTTGTTGCATGTGTTAATAAAGACACGCTCTAACTTTGACACCAGTGATCAAAAGAACTCATTCTCTTGTTTCTAATAGAGGATGTCCTCATAACAATGAAAAGATCTATACAACAGACAACTTCTGAGCTTTCATACTGGGTTCTTTGTCAAATTAATTTTGGGACTAGAAAGTTATATGAATTTAGACAAGTCCTTTGACCTCTGTAAGCTCAGTTGCTTACAAGTAATATGAGGGCATAGGATCAAGAGATTTCTAAAAGTTCTTTCTCATTCTAGCTGTCGATTAATCTCATAGATTGTGCAAAGAACAAGAGTGTCAGTGTGTATAGTATGTTATTTTATAAAGAAAATGTTACAAACTGTTTTAAATGATGATGTGTTGCAATAACATACACAAGAACTGTATTTGAGTTTGTGTTTCAAATTTGTCCATTAAATATAATTAAAATCATAAATGTTAAAGTTTGATAAAAATAGGTATAAATTTCACTAAGAACTTAAGGGTTGTACTTGTACTCCATGCATAAAACAAATCTGTTTGATGCATTCATACACATCTAGATATAACTTATAGAACTATCATATTACAGACTTTTGATTTTAAAAGTATGATTTAAATATAACCACCAAGAACAAAAAGTATTTTTTTTGCAAACTCCATTATCAATTTACATATACCGCATAGTCTAATTTATATTTTTCTTGGTCTTACAGGTGTATTTGGAATTCGAGTTTTTGTTTTTAATATACTAAGGCTTCAGCCACCTGAAACTTTTATGTGTAATACCAAGGGGCAGGCATAGAAGACAGTGTGAAGTGTTAGACTCTCCAAGAGGCTAGAGGGCATTTGCTCCATGACCTGCTTGCTAACTTGTAACTGTTAAAGAGTTTTCAGTGGTGAAAGATTATAGAAAAAGAAAAAAGAAAGAAAAAAGAGAAAGGAGAAAGGAGAAAGATTTGTAACCTAACGTCTTAAGAATTTGCCAAACAGATTTTGTAAAGGTAACCTGGCATTGGTGGCCTAAACCTGGGGGGATTCAAATCCACCTAAAACATCAAAAATATACCTTCCACTTTTGTTACATAGCAAGTCTTTGTGTAAAGCACATACAGTTTTGTATTTGGCATTTAATTACCGGGTAGAAAAAAATTAAACTGAAAAATTCAGAGGGCCCAACTGTCACTGGTGGTCATAGAAGTACGTAAAGAAAACCAAGAATGCTTATCATTCCTCACTTATAAACCAAATAGGAACATGAATTTAAAGCTTAGAATCACCAAATATTACAGTTTTTAGGACCACATAATCCAACTTTCTTTTATAGGAAAGAAAACAAGAAATCCAAATTATTTACTCTAGGTAACTCTGACAGAAGCAGAGTTGTCTCAACCACAAGATCTTTTTTTGTCCCCAAGGTATTCATTTACTTGAAGACTTACATGTTTTTAACAAATGAGTTATGAATGGCTCAGAGCTGATCATTCCAAAAAATCCAAATGGTCTTCAAAGTTTGAATGAAAGTATAAAATCTGACATCTTATTATCCACTGTCATTGAGAAACATAACAATATCAAAAAGATTGAAGAAACAGCAATAACAAAATCACAGTGAATATTTCTGGAAAGCTTAAAGGTCAAATTATTACACTATTATACTGATTAAAAGAAAGCTCTTAATAAATTTGTGTATTTTTAAAATTCCTCAAAGTGAAGTCCTATATGTGAGTTGACATCATTTACAGAAGATGTGCTAGTTAGATAGATATATAGAGCATTTTTAGAAGGAAAACACAAATGCAGACCAAAATGTAAAACCTAAAGAAAAACAAAAAAAAAACTGCTGGTAATAAAAAAATTAAAAGCTGTCATAGGAGCTCTGGGAAAATACACTTTCAGACAACTATTCTACACAACTTGGGAACTAATTTGCAGTCTTAATGCTTCTCAATTGTCTTCAATCCAAATACCACTTGTGACACATGAATGAGAAAAGGCATTGTTTGGCCAGTGATTCTCTCTTGTTTTCAGTGATCCAAGCTGAAATGAATTGGTTCATTTGTGTCTTACAATTGACTGTTTCTCCTATGAAAAGTCAATACATTTCTATCACTTAAATGGAGCTCTAGTGCTACTATCATTTTCATTGCACAGATTCAGTGTTTAATAATAATTTTGAACACCATGTGTACAACCCATGATAATAAAACTCTTATATTACAATCTTCTGACAAGATCTGAGAAATAAAATTTAAATAATCATAAACCTTGTGATAAAATAATGCTGAGAAGTACTAGGGGACTGTGATATACAGAGTTTATTACTGAGATGAGGTCTATACTGATTCAGGACTTAGCCAGGTTAAGTGGAGCCGTCAACAACAATGCCTTAGGACTTTTGTATTGAGTTCCCTGGCAGGAAAAATGGAATATACCATTCTAATAACTAGGTTAAATTAGTTAAGTAATCTTTTGACTCAAATAAGTAAAAACATTGATTTGGAGAGAAACATTCCAATACAGCCATTAGAAAAAGAAGTGGTTACATAACGGAAGTTAGTAAAAGGGAAAGATTCCCCAAAACAAAGCCAGCCACCTGAAATCTATACCCTAGATACATTTTTAAATCAGTACAATCTTATTTTCATGCCATATCATAAGACAAACACATGTGAGGTATATCTAGCATTTTATTTCTAAACTGGATTACTTAAAAATTCTTTTCCATAAAGGTCATTTTAAAATCCTATACAGGAATAAATTCTTTTTTGCCAGTTCAGAATGTTACTCCATTTCTGCCTGGACTGTACATTAATTATGCCTCAGCGTTCTCTATAAACACATTTTAATTATTTCCATTTTAAAATAAAGACACCAAGAGTTTGAGAAGTAAAGACATTAATTAAACACACATACAAATACAGAACAGAATGTGGGATGGACCACAACTTCTAATCCCAACTTAGTGCTACAGATAATTTATATTGTCTTTTATATACAGTGCTTCCTACTAGTATTTGTCCCTGTAATTTTATTCATCTGTATGAAATCTAGAGATGGAGGAAGAGAGGGGAAGAAGAATGGGTCTTCTGACATAACTACAGGTAATAAAGATATTTCCCACAGCCTGGAAAGGCATCATCTGGCATTTTCATTTGGGAAAGTAGAATACTGATTTCATAGCAGCCTACAAGACAGTGGTTACCGTACAATGATTACTTTTAATTAACTTCACTGAAGAACTCGTGTCCATCTGCACCCTGAAAAAGGTTCCAAGTCTACTTCTCACCATCTGTATTTCATAAGTCATGCAAATCACACAATTTGCTTCTCACATTCTGTTGCTAATTATTATAAGGCTGTATTACTGCAACAGCTAGCCACCCTAAATCTGTGAAATTTTATGAAAAGTATGATTGGAAAGCATTGAAACAACTTTAGTCTAAACATTGCCCACCTAACCTGAAATAAATTCTAAAGTTTTAAGATATTGGAAATTCGTTTGAAAAATCACACCATCCTTTCTGGTCACATATTCAAAACTAGTTTCAAACCCTTGATATTTAACGTATAATCTACACAGATTGTTTTTTGAAGCATTCTTTAAATGTAAAGCATTCTTACCTTACTGAAACAAAACAACCTATCCTTCATTCCTGTGAGCATAGCTAAAGAATAGTTTGTACAAAAAGCAGAAGCATTTCACAGAAAGCACATTAGTGTATAGCTAGGCTGGTACTCACAGAGCATAAAGTCAGAAAAAGACATTTAGCAGAAAAACAGGGCAACACTTTTAAGGCATTCACATCAACAACATCAACAAAACTTCACATTTTTACAGAGATGGATTAATATAAAGAATCAAATAAGTTGAAATTGTGACAGTTGTAACATTTCAATTTTTTGTGGCAAGAAAAAAAGTATCAGGTAAATGTATTAAGTTTTCTGTCAGTTTCTTTATCTACTGATTACCAGAGACTGAGCTTTTTAGAATTGTCACACCAGTAAACTAAAAAACAAGGAAGATTTTAATAAGGAAGGCACAAGAATTAAGGGCAAGTATTAAAGTAGTTCTGTTTTGAAACTTAATGTAATTTTTGGAGATGTGACCAATGGAGGTCTTAAATTACAACTCTTCATAATACAAACTCATCTGCTAAATGTACTACATGGACTCATTATAAGATGAAAATAAGGTACCACATTTAATGACAAGAAGAAAAACTTGATTTCCTTGCAGAACAGCAATCTGAAAAGGTCTTTGAGTTATATTCAGTTTCAGCAAAACTGCTTGGTACGGTTTGGATTTCTGTCCCCACCCAAATCTCATGTTGAACTGTAATCCCCAGTGTTGGAGGAAGGGCCTGGTGGGAGGTGATTGCATCAGGGAGGCAGATTTTCCTCCCTTGCTGTTCTTGTCATACTGAGTGCTCACAAGACTCGATTGTTCAAAAGTATGTGGCATCTTCCCCTTTGCTCTCTTCCTCCTGCTCCAGCCATGTAAGAAGTGCCTGCTTCTCCTTTGCCTTTTGCCATGACTGAAAGTTTCCTGGCCTCCCAGCAATGCTTCCTGTATAGCCTGTGGAATTGTGAGCCACTTAAACTTCTTTTCCTTATATATTACCCAGTCTCAGGTAGTCCTTTAAAGTAATGTGAGAACAAACTAACATAAAAAATTGGTACCTAGGAGTGGGGCATTGCCATAAAAATACCTAAAAATGTGGATGTAGTTTTGGAACTTGGTAATTGGCATTGGTTAGAATAGTCTGGAGGGCTCAGAAGAAGACAGGAAGATGAGGGAAAGTTTGGAACTTCCTATAGACTTGTTGAATGACTGTAACCAAAATGCTGATAGTGATGTGGACAGTCAAGGCCAGGTTGAGGAGACCTCATGTGGAAATGAGGAAATTATTGGGAATTGGAGTAAAGGTCACCCTTGTTATGCTTTAGCAAGGAGACTGGCAGCATTATGCCTCTGCTGTAGGGATCTGTGGAACTTTGAACTTCAGAGTGATGATTTAGGTATCTGGAGGAAGAAATTTCAAAGCAGGAAAGCATTCAAGAAGTGGCCTAGTAGCTTCTAACAGTGTATGGTCATATGTATGAGCAAAGAGATGATAGGAAACTGGAACTTATATTTAAAAGGGAAGCAGAGTATAAAAGTTTAGAAAATTTGCAGTCTGACTATGTGGTGGAAAAGAAAAACCCATTTTCTGGGGAGGAATTCAAGCCAGCTGTAGACATTTGCATAAGTAAAGAGGAGTTGAAAGTTAATTGCCTAGACAATGAGTAAAAGGCCTAAAAGGCATTTCAGAAACCTTCAAACCAGCCTCTCCTGTCATAGGCCCAGAGGCCTAGAAGGGAAAAATGGTTTTGCAAGCTGGGCCCAGAGCCTGGCTGCCCTGTGCAACCTCAAAACACTGCTTCCCGCATCCTCAGCCACTCCAGCTCCAGATGTGGCTAAAAGGATCCCAGAAACATCTCCAGCTGCTGCTCCAGAGGGTACAAGCTATAAACCTTGGCAGCTTCCACATGGTGTTAAACCTGTGGGTGCACAGAGGGTCAGAGTTAAGGCTTGGGAGCCTCTGCCTACATTTCAGAGGATGTATGGAAATGTCTAGATGTCCAGGCAGAAGTCTACTGCAGGGGAGAAGCTCTCATGGATAACCACTACTAGGGCAGTGCAGAGGGGAAATATGGGGCCCACACACAGAGTCCCCACTGGGGCATTGCCTAGTGGAGCTCTTAAAAGAGGGCCACCATCTTCCAGACCCCAGAATGGTAGATCTACCAACAGCTTGCACCATACACCTGAAGAGACGTAGGCACTCAGTGCTAGCCTGCGAAAGTAGCCAAGGGTGGGGGGCGTACTCTTCATAGACACAGGGGCAGAGGGGCCCATGGCCTCGGGAGCCCACCCTTTGCATCAGTGTGGCCTGGATGTGAGAAATGGAGTCAAGGGAGGTAATTCTGGAGCTTTAAGATTTAATGACTGCCCTGCTGGGTTTCAGACTTGTGTGTTCCTGTAGCTCCTTTCTTTTGGCTGATTTCTTCCTTTTGGAATAGGTGTATTTACCCAATGCCTGTATCTCCATCGTATCTTGGAGGTCCTAACTTGATTTTGATTTTACAGTGTCATAGATGGAAGAAACTTGCCTTGTCTCAGATGAGACTTTGGACTGTAGACTTTTGAGTTAATGCTGAAATGAGTTAAGACTTGGAAGACTATGGAGAAAGGATGATTATATTTTGCAATGTGAGAAGGACATGAGATTTGGAAGAGGCAAGAAGCAGCTTGATGTGGTTTGAATTTGTGTTCCCATCCAAATCTCATATCCAGTTGTAATCCCCAATGTTGGAGGAGGGCCCTGGTGGGAGGTGACTGGATCATGGGGGTGGATTTCCCCTTTGCTATTCTCATGATAGTGAGTGCTCGCAAGACCTGGTTGTTTAAAAGTGTGTGACACATTCCCCTTTGCTCTCTTCCTCCTTCTCTAGCCATGTAAGATGTGCCTGCCTCCCCTTTGCCTTCTGCCATGATTGAAAGTTTTCTGAGGCTTCCCCAGCCATGTTTCCTGTATAGCCTGTGAAACCTCTTTTCATTAAAAATTACCCAGTCTCAGTCTCAGGTAGGTCTTTAAACAAGTAATGCAAGAACAGACTAATATACTGCCCTAGGTAAATATCTGCCCTAAGTAAATGTGTGTGCATATTTATACAAACATTTATATATACAGCTGATTATCAATTAGAAATAATAAGATTTATTTACTTAAAAATTATGCCTTAACATTCTGACATAAATTACCTACAGGAAACAGAAACTACAATTAGAAGGAACATTGGGAGCCAGGCTTTGTTAACAACATTTAGAATAGCACACTCTTCTGTCTGAGAATTTAATTGCAAATTGTTTGGCATTAAGGTAAAACGAGGAGATGGAGCTAACTTTTGGTGGTCTCCATCCTATCCATTTACATTTAGTTTCTTTTTCTTAATCATATTTCTAATTAGCAAAAGGTAAAAAATGCTAATCAAAAGAGTAAATTTAGTAGAATAAAAACAAAGTATAACATTCATTCAATAAAATTATTTTTCAAATCACAACAATATGTATTCATAAAATTTTTAAAAATGTTCACATGTGGAAAAGTATAAGGTTTGCAAAAAAAAAAAAAGAAGTGGTAAGTCCAGGGTTCATGATGCTGGGCCAGGGCCAATATTGTTTCCTGGGAGCATTTTGAGAATTGTGGGGAGTACTGGGTTATCACAATGATTAGGTTACTGAATGATGACTAGATTCATGGATAGAGCAATCCCATAGAGTGAAGAACTACTCTATATCCCAAGTGCCCTTTTATATTTGAAAGACTTTATTATTAATACTTCCAGAGAAGCAACAAAAAAAACTATTCATCTATGAGATATAGCTTATCTTTTGGTAATACCAAATTTGAAAAATACTGTAATTTTTTTATTTGAACAACTTTTTAAAAATTTCAGAATCATTTTAAATGTACAGAAAAGTTGCAAAAAATAGTATAAAGAGTTTCTGTATACCTCTCACCCATATTCTCCTATTATTAACATCTCACATTCCTATGGTACATTTAGTACAACTAAGGAATCAACTATGGTGTATTACTAATAAACTAAACTCCACACTATTTTCTTGATTTCATTAGTTTTTTCCTAATGTACTTTTCTATTACAAGATCCTATCTAGGATGCCATAATATAACTAATCATCATGTCTCCTTAGGCTTTTCTGGTTTTTGAGTTTCTCACATTTTCCTTGTTATTGGTGACCTTGACAGTTTTGAGAAGTATTGGTTGGGTATTTTGAAAAATGTCCTTAAATGTGGGCTTTTCTAATGTTTTTCTCATGGTTAGAAAGGGGTAATGGGTTTTAGGGGGGGGGAAATTACAGAGATAAAGAACCATTCTCATCATATCAATCATATCATATCATATATCATATCATATCATATATCATATCATATCATATCATATCGTATCATAGGTATATGCTATCGACATGACTTATCACTGATGACAACCTTGATCACTTGGCCAAGGTAGCAACTGCCAGGTTCCTTCACTGTAAAGTTATATGTTTCCCTTTTTTTACACTCTACTCTGTGGAAACAAGTCACTAAGTGCAACCCACAATGAAGGAGTGGGTAATTAAGTGCTACCTCCTTGTGGTGGTGGTTAGGGAGTATGTATATAAATTATTTGTAATTCTCTACATGGAAGATTTGTCTCTTTTCTTCCATTTCTTTAATTATCCAGACATTTATTTTTATCAGTGTGGATCCATAAATATATTTATTTTATATGCTGTGTTACAATTCAATACTATAATACTTTATTGCTCAAATTGTTCCAGCTTTAGCTATTGGGAGCTCTTTCAGATTGGCTTTTAAGTCTTTTACATTCCCTCATCATTGTGGTTTTTGAACATTTCCTTACTTTATGGCATTACAGGATGCTCCAGCCTCTTCTTGCATATTCTCTACCCCAGCCCTAGAATATACCATTTGCCAAAAAGCTGTTTCCTTCACTCATGGCTTTCAAATGGTCAATAGGAATTACTAGAATGGCATTTCAAATGAGTCTGGTCCATTAATACTTCTAATATTTGTTTTTACTTCACGGTCTATCAGATCACCTGTTCTTCCATTTTCTTGTATACACTCTATGGAACAACTTCTAATCTTAATGCTTCTTTTAAATCCAGATATGTTCATTATAAGTAGGCAAAAATATCAATTATTTTCTTATTGTATAGTCATATTGAGTATGTACGTATAGAAATCCATATTATTTTATTATATATTTTTCTTTTTATTACAATAAGGACATCATAGTGAGTTCTTAAAAATTACATAAGTAGGTAGGTTATGTTATCTATGAATTTTATTTCACGGGATATTATATAACATCTGTTGTGTAAAATCTCCAAAAAGATTGACATAGGAAAAAAGAATTAGCTAGACTACAATGTGTGCACCTGATTTGGATCCTGATCAAAGAAAAAAAAACTAAAAGTGTTTCATATTGTAAAACTAGAAATTTGCACAGATAGATATTGATATTAAGGAATGAATGGACTGTGGTATGATAATAGTGTTATAGTTCCTCAGCTATTATTCTGCTGTATTTCTTTTCTTTTCTTTGTTTCTTTCTTTTCTTTTTTTTTTTTTTTTGAGACAATGTCTCCTCACTCCATCACCAGGCTGGAGTGCAGTGCTGCGATCACAGCCCACTGCAGCCCTAACCTCCCTGGCTCTGGTGATACTCCCACCTCTGCCACCTGAGTTGCTGGGACTACAGGCATGCCCCACCATGCCTGGCTAACTTTTGTATTTTCTGCAGAGACAGAGTTTCATCATGTTTCTCAGGCTGATCTCAACCTCCTGGGCTCAAGTGATCTGCTCACCTCAATCTCCCAAAGTGCTAGAATTACAGGCATGAGACACCGCACCCAGCCTGTTGCTGTGTTTATTTTCTATGTGTGTGCCTTAGCTTCCAGTATAAATATGTTTAAGAATAAGTAGCTTCATTTGAAAATCTAAAACATAAGAAACCACTGCCTTTAAACATTAAATCAGATATATCTTAAAAATAATGTAGATGGAGATTCATAGTATTACCATATTTAAACCAGACTGCTTTTTAACACAAGATGTCAACAATTATTTCAAAGAAAGTGATGAAATTCTCAAAAGCATACCCAAACAAAATTAATTTATATGAATTTTAAAGGATAATGAGCAATTTAGAAGAAAAGGGTGCTTTATATAGTCAGAGAGAAAAGACTAAGGTAACTTTAAAATATTTGGTAGTTTACCACAGTTCACAATTTTTTTAAGGTTCTATTGTCCTGGGTATTGTAATAGCTTTTATAAAAAGTGAAAAACTGCAAACTATTCTATCCACAAATAAAGAACAATTTAAGTTATTTTCAATTATTTAACACTTTCAGTCTAAAGCAAAGTCACCTTAATTCTTTCTATTAAAAGAAAGCAAGAAGAAACAGAAAATATCATCTTTGCATAACTTTGAACAAATCCTACTTTAAGTTCCTGCATATATACTAGAATATATATTTTTAAAACATATGCAAAATTATGTATATCACTTTAATATATAATGTAGATGGAACTGTACTTTTCATTACCATTTTACAATCTCTCTACTGGTCAAATATCTCTAATTCAACTTGATCAATCCATATTTTGCATTTATTTCACAATGGGTTTTTTTTAACTAATTATGATTAAATTTCCTCTAGCATTTAAACTGCTTTCGTGATTCACTAAGCTTTCCTATCATATGACAATTTGGTCTATGATAAATGTTTCCAAACAAAACAATTTGAGGGGATGAATTAACATTTTGTAGGTATCTAAGGGTTCCAGATTTATAGGAACGCATCAAAAAAAGTCTGCTATTCAAAGAAACACTACTGAAATGCAGGTAGCAAGGCTAACCATTGCTGAGTAAATCTGAACAAAATAACATTATTTCTGGTAAAATGTGATATACTTATTAATGTCTATTATCAGGTACCACGTTTTTATTAGCAATCCTTTGAGAACAAAACATTTCAGCACTGGGTTCGTGACAGTAGTGGTCAGAGTAGGGTTTGTTTGTTTTTTTTTTTTTGCCTAGGTCCAGACTCAGCAGAGGGGAGCATCAAACTCTAGGAGTCACTTCAAAATAGAAAAGACTTTGTAGTCTTGGTGATATAAAGATGTGTGGCATCTTTGTCACTAATGAAAGACCTATCCTGAGAAGTAGAAACAACTCATCGTGCTGACACATACACACACACACATCTTACCAGAAACCCAAAGGACACAAAACTATAGCCCACCTTATCAGATACTAGAGAAGCTAGGTCTGATGGAGAGGACATACACATTTTTGAAACTATTTCCAGGATTCCTGTCATGTCACATCTACCTCGGCTAGAAAGGCAAGGTGGAAATATTAGATATTTTGGAAACAATCAGAAATCAGTACTTAAACACCTAATTAATAAATATACAGGTATATAGCACAAGTCATTCAACATTTATTTCTAAGTAAAAATCTCTCTAAGCCAAAGTTCCTTCATCTGTAAAATATGGATTAAGTCCAACTTTTCAGGGCTAAGATAGCCATTAAATGTAATGTAGGGAAAGCACCTAGCACAGGACACAGTATGTAGTAAGCACTTAATAAATAGTATCTATTATTAGTTCTGCCTCTGAATATTGCCAACGGAATATAATTTCTTCCTCTAAAAGAGTTGGCACTTATGAGGAGAGATCTAAGAAGGCCGATTAGCAGCAGCTCAGGATTGTAGCTCCCAGTGAAAGCACAGAGAGCAAGTGGATGCCACACTTTCAGACAAATTTTTGTTGCCCACAGACCTGGAGATTCCCGGCAGAGGAGCCCCAGGGGTCGCCAGCGTGACTCTTTGGGCTGGCATGGCTGTTTTTTCGGTGCCCCAGCACGGCGCTTCTCAGTGCAGAGTATACGGGACTGGGTGCTCTTTTAGTCAGACACGGCTGATCCCATCCCCACAAGGAGAACAGCAATTGGAAGCGCTGAGGACTGAGAGTTTCACAGCAGGCACAGCTGAACCCGGGAAGGTCCAGCTCTGTGGGGAAGGGGTGTCCGCCAAAGAAAAACTAAGAAACAGAAAAAACTTCACCACCGAGCGGAGAGAGATCCAAGGTGGCCGATTAGCAGCAGCTCAGGATTGTAGCTCCCAGTGAAAGCGCAGAGAGCGAGTGGATGCCGCAATTTCAGATGAATTTTTGTTGCCCACAGACTGGGAGATTCCCGGCGGAGGAGCCACACGGGTCGCCAGTATGACTCTTTTGGCCGGCGCGGCTGTTTTGGTGGCGCCCCGGGATGGCACTTCTCAGTGCAGAGTATACAGGACTGGGTGCCCTTTTAGTAGGGCTCGGCTGGTCCCATCCCCACAAAAAAAAAAAACAGCAATTGGAAGCACTGAGGACTGAGTTTCACAGCAAGCACAGCTGAACCTGGGAAGGCCCAGCTCTGTGGGGAAGGGGCATCTGCTGAAGGAAAACTAAGAAACAGAAAAAACGTCATCACCAACAAGCCGGACGTCCACTCAGAGACCCAGTCTGAAAGTCGGCAATTACAAAGACGACAGGTGGATAAAGCCACAAAGATGGGAAGAAACCAGTGCCAAAAGGCTGAGAACACTCGAAATCAGAATGCCTCTCCTCCTACAGGGGATTGCAGCTCCTCATTAGCAAGGGAACAAGGCCTGATGGAGAATGAGTGTGATGAACTGACAGAATCAGGCTTCAGAAGGTGGATAATGACAAACTTCTGTGAGCTAAAAGAACATGTTCTAACCCAATGCAAAGAAACTAAGAACCTTGAAAAAAGATCTGACGAAATGCTAACGAGAATGGACAACTTAGAGAGGATTATAAGTGAATTGATGGAGGTAAAAAACACAACACGAGAACTTCGCGAAGCATGCACAAGTTTCAACAGCCGAATTGACCAAGCAGAAGAAAGGATATCAGAGGTCGAAGATCAACTCAATGAAATAAAACAACAAGGCAAGATTAGAGAAAAAAGGGTAAAAAGGAATGAACAAAGTCTCCAAGAAATATGGGACTATTGAAAAAACCTAATCTATGTTTGATAGGTGTACCTGAATGTGATGAAGAGAATGAACCCAAGCTGGAAAATACTCTTCAGGATATTATCCTGGAAAACTTCCCCAACCTAGCAAGGCAGGCCAATATTCAAGTCCAGGAAATACAGAGAACACCACAAAGATATTCCTCAAGAAGAGCAACCCCAAGGCACATAATCGTCAGATTCACCAGGGTTGAAATGGAGAAAATGCTAAGGGCAGCCAGAGAGAAAGGTCAGGTTACCCACAAAGGGAAGCCCATCAGACTCACAGCAGATTGCTCAGCAGAAACACTACAAGCCAGAAGAGAGTGGGGGCCAACATTCAACATCCTTAAAGAAAAGAACTTTCAACCTAGAATTTCATATCTGGCCAAACTAAGCTTCATAACTGAAGGAAAAATAAAATTTTTTGCGAACAAGCAAGTACTCAGAGATTTTATCACTACCAGGCCTGCTTTACAAGAGCTTCTGAAAGAAGCACTACACATAGAAAGGAACAACCAGCATCAGCCATTCCAAAAACATACCAAAAGGTAAAGAGCATCACCATAATGAAGAATCTACATCAACTAATGGGCAAAACAGCCAGCTAGCATTAAATGGCAATATCAAACTCACATATATCAATATTAATCCTAAATTTAAATGGACTAAATGCCCCAATCAAAAGACACAGACAGGTAAATTGGATAAAAAGCTAAAACCCATTGGTATGC